>WOVY01001317.1:0-24090 GCA_013436015.1 Rhipicephalus annulatus | reverse complement strand
AGAGCGCAATTGAAGTTGGAGCTGGAGAAGAAAGACTGGCAGCTGAGAGGGCGAAAGAAGAAAGAGAGGAAAGGGAACGGCAGCGTCAGCACGAGATGGAACTCGAGCGGCTCCGTTTGCAACAGCGAAGTGAAACTCCCGTCCAAGCTAGAGTGGAAAGCAGCGAACGGGAGGACCACGGCTTCCGCTTGAACCCAAGCAAGCTGCTTGTAGCGTTTGATGAAAGGAAGGACGACCTAGACGCGTACCTCCACAGATTTGAGGACGATTGCGAGGAGCCAGAATTGGCCGGAACAGCAATGGGCAACTGCTTTGAGTACTTGCTTGAGTGGTGAAGCACTCAGTGTGTACGGTAGGCTGACGCCGACCGATGCAGCCAACTACGCAAAGGTGAAAGCGGCTTTGTTGAAGCGATTTAGATTCACTGTGGAAGGATTCCGGGACAGATTTCGGACAGGAAAGCCAGCTGATGGTGAGACGGCTACGCAGTATGCCGCCCGACTTTGCCATTATTTCGACAGATGGATTGAACTTTCAGGGACAGCGCAGGAGTACGATGAGCTTAGAGAGCTGCTAATTAGAGAACAATTTCTCACTAGTTGCCACCCAAGCCTGTCACTGTACTTAAAAGAGAGGAAGGCTGACTCACTTGAAGACATGCTTGAATTGGCTGATCAATTCCTGGAAGCGCAAGGTGGCACTAATTTGGCCAAGGTCAAGAAGGATTGTCCCGATGACTCGAAGAAATTGGCTCCCGAAGAAAAGAAGCGTGCACCAGAGAGCATTCCGCGATGTTTTCTGTGTAACCGAGTGGGTCATCGCGCGAAAAACTGTCGAACGATCTTTACGAGCCCTACGGTAGTAAAATGTTTTAAGTGTGGTCAGACTGGGCACAAAGCAGATGCATGTCGAAACGGAGCGAGTCAAACTCACCAGGTATTATGTGTGCAAGTGGCACCGAAATCCGATAATAATGCCGTCACCGACGGATTCGTAGAATTGAAAAATGGGGAGAAAATTCCTATTGTTGGTGCTGTAATGTCAAAACAGCCAACCAGTGTTACGAAAGGAATGCCAACGCTACCTGGAAAAGTTGCGGACAAAAGGATTACGGTGTTAAGAGATACCGGCAGTTCCACTGTTATCGTGCGGAGAAATTTGGTACGGGAAAGGGAGTTGACAGGCAGAACCAAGCCGGTTTGCCTAATTGACCGTACAGTTCGGATGCTTCCCGAAGCAGAAATTGAGGTTGAAACCCCGTACTTCAGCGGGAAGGTTACTGCGTTATGCATGACGACCCCCCTGTATGACCTTGTCATCGGAAACATCGACGGGGCGCGAGGGCCAAGTGATCCAGAATGTTCGGGAGAAGACCCGAAGATAGAGCCCTCGCCAAACACAGCGGCCGCGAGATACAGTGGAGGAGCAGCCCGTGACGGATCTCACTAGAGCCCAAGGTGAAGCCGCGGCGCAAGAGACAGCGAATGAAAAGACGATCGTGTCGAATAAGTTCACGGGCCGAGCAACCGGACTTACGTCGGCACAACCTCAACCGACCGACAGTGTAAAGGAGACGGAGTTGGCCAGCCGGGCAAAATGTAGAGGCATTATCAAGCGGGTAAACAAACAGACAGGACCCGTCGAATGTAATGACGCGTTAACGGTGTCGGAAGTGACAACGATGGCTGAGATGACGCCTCAGATATCGACGTTGGAAAGGGCTCGCCGAAAAAGAACGTGGAAGCACAAGAAGAGATCGAGCGAGCACCGCAAAAAGGGGCGCAAGCGCAGTTCAAAGTACACAGGATAAGTGCTGAGGTCAAATCAGAATGTGTTTGGCAGGGTTGAGTGACATATGTTGTGTTAATGTTCTTGTTATCCTGTGTCTCAAGTGGATGTCGAGCGAGTCAGTGTTCTGTGCGATGATGTGATGTAAAGTGTTGTATAATTGTTGTATCGACAGAACTTTGTACGTTTGTATTGTTTGGAATGTGTGATGAAGTGTTGTAGGCATGTACCTGTGGCTATATTTCATGTGTTGCGGAATTGAACTACAATGTAAGATTGTATTGCGTGATCTATTGTGAATGTGAAGTGTTATGAGCGACTGATGGTGTTACAGTCTGTGAGAGCGTGTGGTGACTTTTCGCGCTCGTTTGTGTGGTTTTGAATATTATGAGATAATATTCTTAAAGTGGGGGGCAGTGTCACAGAACGAGCGCTAAAAAAAGAGCGCGCCGCCAAACCCTTGCGACAACGGGTGGTAGAAACGCCGCGAGGTAAAAAGAAAAAAAAAGAAAGCAAACATCCAAGGCTCCCGGGCGCGCGCTCTCCCCGCAGAAGCACGGCTTCGCAAACGAACCTCCTCACCCCACAGCGGCGGCCGGGCAAGCGCTAGAAATTTCCAGAACGAAGGAGGCGTGGCTACGCCGAGCTGAGTCACCCGACGCGGAGGGCTGACAAACCGTCTCGCCCCTCTCCAGCCTTCGCTGCGTATCGCGCCGACGAAAGGACGAGAAATTTCTGGAAGGTGGCGCGGAAGGTATTTAATCGAGCGGCCGAGACGAGAAAGCAGGAGGTGACGGAAGTTAACGCCAGAGCGCGTAGGAATTCCGCCGTGTATTCGGCGAAGGTTCTGCCCGTAGTGACAGAACAGAAGGTGACGGAAGTTAACGCCAGAGCGCGTAGGAATTCCGCCGTGTATTCGGCGAAGGTTCTGCCCGTAGTGACAGAACAGGAGGAGACGGAAGTGAGCGCCAGAGCGCGTAGGAATTCCGCCGTGTAGTCGGCGAAGTTTTGGTCCGTAGGGACGGCTCGAACTACAGGCAAGAGCGTGGGTTTACCGCTATCGAGCGAGGACGCGTGGCAACAGCTGCGTGTGTGAAGCCGACGGATTTCCGGCGAAGAAGTTTGAAGCTTGGAGAGTGGCCATTTGAGGAGGCGAGGTTTCCTGGAAGAGAAACTTCGAGAGCTACGGAACGACAACAACGCCGGACTTTGAGTGAGTGATTCTCGGAAGAGTATCATTCAGACTTTGTTCCAAGGACTTTGGACTGAATAGGTTTTCTATCTCTTTGGCCCTTAAGTGTCTTGGTTGTTCAGTGCATGCGACTGCATCGTAGTGCGTATTGTTGTCTGTGTCCGTTGTATTAAGTGTGGCTGATTGTGTGGTGTAGTACGTTGATTGATTGGTTTGATTGGTGACATATTGTACGCAACTATTGTGGAGTGTGCATTTTTTATGTATTGTTTTCGATCTGCCATTATTGAGAATATAATTTGTTTGTTTATCAACTCTCGGCTCCGACTTGTTCTTTGGGCCACGGCCGGCGTCCGCTGGCGCACCAAAAAGGACCACTTCAAAATTGTCCACGCTTTCGTGGTGCGGTTCGGGGGGCCGATACCTCGACTCTTGGAATTAGCCCGGCGATTGCCTCCCTAATAAACGGGACAGGTGGGACACCACCTCTAGTCTATGAGTTGCCCAATAGATGACGTTGTCTGTATATGTCCTTGGGAATTAGTGGTTTTCACAGCATGTCCATGGAATGAATGGTGATGAGTAGGCCGAAGCGTCCGTCCGTCCGTCCGTGCGTCTGGCCGTCTGTTCATTCGTCCATACTTCCGCTTCTCCGTCTGTCCGTCCCTCCGTGCTTTCGTCCATGCTTAATTCCGTCTGTGCTTCCGTCCATCCGTCCATGCGTCCGTCCACCCATGATTTCGTTCGTCGATGCATCCGTCCATCCATGTGTTAGTCCGTCTGTGCTCCCATCCGCCCGACCGAGAGTCCGCATGTCTGTCCGTTCGTGCATCCGTCCATCCGGACGCTTCGCCCCACTGATCATTCACTCCGTGGATATGCTTTGGTTGTTTTTTTTATCTGTTGACCTGGTTGGTCACAATGAAGGCAGAGCGGGGATATACGTGATTGCATTCACTGTGTGCGTAGCAGGTAAAATGTTAACGCAGTTTAAGCGAAAAAGAAGGGGGGAAATGGCAGTCACTCACTGTCAAGCAGTTTTTTCTTTGCAATGTTTTCTTTCCTTGTATCCAAGTGCGTTGCTTTTAAACACCAGTGTTATCATTTTCTGTTATGGATTTATAATGTCATTCCTACCTGACTTTCTCTGCTATGTTATGGATCTTGAGAACCACGGAAACGGCCACTGCACGGGCACCACTGGCGAAGAAGTCTGGCATACGTGCGGGCACAATGAATGATCTGTGTAACTAGAGGTGTACTGCTTTTTGTGTATTGCCCGGGAAGCTTCTGCGAGGAGAAACGGGAGAGGGATTTAAAATTATTTCGCGTTTGATATTGAGTCCATAATTTCTGTCTGAAATAATCGCACTTCCCCGAACGACTGAGGAAAGGTGAATATATTTACCACTTCCATGCATACTGTAGTACGCATGATGACGGCAAAACTGTAAAGTCAGCGCTCTAAAGCCCCCCCCCCCGTTTTTTTCCTTAAATATGCACATGCACACACAAAGGTGTGCGTAAACAACTTGTAAACACGGATAACAAGCGTTTTTGTAAGGACCTTGCTTAGGTTTTGTGTCAAGAGGTGGGGTTAAGAGGAGATTATCTAAAGACCAAAAGACCATGGGATTGGGGGAGGGGGCAGTAGGCATTATGCTTAATATGCCAATTTCTTGCTTGATCAGGATGAATACAGCAGCACTAAATGAAAAAAGAAGACAATGAAATGGCAAATAATTATGGCATATGCGGTTTCCACTTTTCCCATTTAGGAGTGATTGTGTGAAGACAGAACATGTCTAAACCAATTTTAAAAACTTGGCCTTAAGCCCCTTCCTGATTTGCAATGACAACTCCAACAGAATTCTATAAAAGGAAAATTCGTCTCTTCCTGAAAGTTACAACGGGTACTCAAGAAGGAGGATGGGGAGGAAATACTAAGTTGTCCTCATCAGCGGAGGGGGGGGGGGGTATATCAGTACTGTCATCCGCAGTGGCTGCACAACTTGTTTACGTGCCCACTTAAAGATGTGGCTACACATGTGTTCATGTTTTCAGTCTCCAATGTCGGCTGTACACTGATCGCTCCATGAAATATGCAAGTCTTACGGATGCAGACATAATAGAACCAGACAGCGCAGTCACCATGTTTGTGTTTCGTAGTTCACATTTGCGCCAGTCACTGCGCCGTTACCTTCTTTCACTATGAATCCCGACCAACTACAGATCTGTATTGTATCACTGAAAGCAATAACCCCGTTTGTCCCCAAGGGACAGGCTACAGGAGTGGAAGTTCCTTCGTGGTGACGCACAAAGCAACATGTTCCTGTCTACATACGACAGATGACGCGTTCTCTCGTGTTAGTTTGTTTTTCAGGAGGAGCAAAACAGCTGAAGGACGCGCGAGTCAAAGCGCGGCCGCGCCCCCGCAGCCCGACTGAGCGGCGCTAATAACGTTCAGCGCGAATACTCTGACGCCGACACTGACGTCACCATCAGTCCGACTAAGCCCCGGCGTGCCGCGCCTGCCGTATAGCGCGACGAGTTCACGTCGTGATTGCCGTAGCTTTCATGTTTGGGTTTTTATTTAAGGCCTTCCTTTCTTTTTCTTTTCTCCTTCTTCTCCGCTAATCGCCATCGCTCCTAAGCCTCTATCAACTCCACATCCCCGCTGTGACGTCTTCTGTCGCGCGGGATCTGAGCCCCATAACAAGCAAGCGGGGACAGTGTGCTGGTGGCCTCTGTTCTGCGTAAAGAAGGGCAAGAAAAGCAATACCTCCCCTATGATGGCGGGGTGATAGTCGTCCTCTGATTCAGTTTAAGCCTCAGAGGCGACGCTCATGTCACTGATGTAAAGAGAAAGGCGTAGACAGACAGCTAACTTTAGATAGAAGCAAGGAAGCTTAATTTTGAAAATAAGGGTGGCCAGCTAGAGTCCAACGGACAAGCCTATAGGCCAGTTTGGCGTCCGTAAAAGTGTGCAATAACGTGAATGAATTTACAACGTACAAACATGATAACTATTGACCTGTCCGATAGAATGAGATAATGGGAATCATTTTTAGGTGCGTGAGCGTACCATCGAGAAACAATGCGGCATGTTTTCGTGTATTGGTTTATAATATTTTTTTTTATATCTCCAGTATCCGCGAGCCTCGACACGCTTGCGAAATGAATGATCGAGTTTTGCGAAGTTGGGTGAACAGCGGGCACAGTGCCTCCTCGAACAGTGTTTGTTTAGCGTATACGGGCCCCCCTCATTACGCTTTGAGAGAGAAGACCTCGGAGTGCGAGGAGATGAACGGGTCGTTCTTCCATTAATAGACAGCAGAAACGGGCGTGCATTTTCGGGAAGTCACAACCACTACAAAAGAAGTGTTTCGGTAAATATATATTTCTATGGGGCGAAAGGAGTGCCGGTGGCGTGAGCACTCAGAGAGTACCACGAAAATGAAAAACATGGAGAGCCTTTATCCGCACTGCCTCTTCCTCGCTAACTGGCCACGTCACCGCGCACCGCAGATTGTTTTCGTTCAAAAGGAACTAGATAGAGCCTAAGTGGTAAAATTGGAAAGGGGATTACATTAATTAGGTTACTTAAGTGAGAACATTGGAAGCCAGAATACGATGAGATTTTTCCCCATAACCATAAAATTGAATCATTCAGGCTCCAAGGTAACCATGAGCGAGGTTACCTTGCGTACGTGCAACAAAAAGTAAATTAATATTCACGTAGCTTCACTGGTTGACGCAAAGACAAACTTGAGAATTTTCTCGCTTTCACTTGTCTGATCATTTTCATTATTAGCGTTATTGAAGGCACGCTCTTGCCAATTATTCTAGCGCTGCGTAGGCTAGCTCTGATGGCACATCGTGTGGTTAATACAGTTTACTCCATTGCAGTTTGTGACGTCTCTTATGGCTCCATCGAATTTCCTAGTCCTAAATACATTTTTTTACGCCAGTTCCTCTACAAGTAAATATATTTAATTTGTAGTGCGTGTTAAAGTGAATGAAAAGACGAACCTGTTAGAGCGAGCATCGTTCTAGTCCTTAAATAGTTGTCAGGTTAACTGCAGCAAGAATCGGCAAGAATAGGGGATAAGAAAAAAATATTCATGGAGAAATTATGCATGGCCCTACTGCTTAACGTTCATGGAATGTCCGCCGCGGTGGTGTGTTAGTTACGGGTCTCGCCTGCTGACGCGAAGGACACGAATTCGATCCCGGCTTTCGACGAAGGCGAAACAGTACAGGCCCATGTCCTGTGCGATGTCAGTGCACCTTAAAGAACACCAGATGGCCAACATTTCCGAAATCCTCCACTACGTCGTCCCTCGCACTCGAAGTGCAAGACCCCAGATATTATTCATTGAATTTTCGCAGTATAGCGTGTGCTGATTGCTCAGTACAAAGGCACTTGAATGTATACACAATCGCACACGTACGCTTGCCTTTAATTCGGCAAACCAGGTTGACACTAGATGCGCGACCTGTAAACAATCGAACGTACACGCCCGCGCTCCACGGAATGGAACAGTGCGAGATGCTGTCCGTATCCTCTGTCAACTCGCCGAGGGGCGCATCAAGTCACTCATAGGCTATAGTCTCATTCTAATAACGTGTACCTGACACGAAAGGTTTGCACACTCTGATAACCTTTTTCACGTAACACCGCCAAAGCGGCTACCGTGACACCGTCAGACAATGATGTATCTATTATCACTCTTCAGATGCATCTTGCATTCAAACAGTGCACATGCAAGGTCGAGACCAAATTAATGTCGTGCCACTTGGATTAACCACACTATCTCTTACATGACATTAAGTGCGTTGACCCCATTTAAGCTTCCTTTAGTCATTTTCGTACCATTTTCCGTTTTACCATGCATGTTTATAGTATTTATTCAGGTAAACCGACCCTTATTTATGTTCATGTTTCTTTTCTCAGGTGCATCCATGTTTGAACTCAGCTTTGAAATGTTAAGCGACTGTCTTCGGTCTTCTCGGTATCGCTAGTTTTGATAGGGAATGGAATTACTATTTCCGGGCATGTTGCGTCGGAGGCCATCTTGACACCAACTTTCACTTGTGATACGGTGCTTACCTTCTAAGCAGTGACAGGTGTGAATAGATTAAATCATTCCTATAGTGCAGCGCTTATCATTCCACTGGAGATGTTTCAGATGACGTGGAAGGAAAAAAACTTGTGGCCTCCGCTGCGGCTGCGGTCACTGTGGCCGATCGGCGGCGTCAGCTGCGCTGCCGCTGGGAGGCGGCACTCACCAGCGACGAGCTGGCCGACCAGCTTTGGGCCGTCCGGCAAGCTGAAGATGCCGCCCGGATCCAAGGACTTTGAACGATCACCTGAGGCACCACCATCATAATCGACGGAGAGTGGGAAGAGACAGGGGTTAATCTCCTCTTCCCCCACCTGGCCAGGAGGAAACTGCCGGACTTCCAATGAAGTTTATTCGTTCATTCATAAATGCATTGCGGTCGTGCCCCTAAACAATGAAGAATAAGGAGTTTTAGAATACCGTTTCCAAGCGCTGTGGGTGTTACGGACGTAGCGGGCGTCATATGAGCTTTAGAATTGCGTTTGCCCTGCTGCAACGCAACGCACGATCGCAGCGACACCGTAGCCCCGAAACTAGTGCTTGCGGGCCACATGCGGGTCGCGATCGCCGCACGCAATTTCGGATTTTCTGCATGCGGTCCGCGAAAGCGAACGCTGACTCGCGTTACGACGCATGCGCAGTGACAGCGACCACACCGCAAGGGCTCGCGGTGCGCTCTTCTCAAATTCCCTAATGTCTGCATTACGTGGCAGGCTTAAGATTCATATCACCCCACCGCGGTGATCTATTGTGGCTAAGGTACTCGGCTGCTGACCCGCAGGTCATGGGATTGAATCTTGGCTGCAGCAGCTGCTTTTTCGATGGAGGCGAAAATCTTGTAGGATCGTATGCTCAGATTTAGGTGCACATTAAAGCACCCAGGTGGTCGAAATTTACAGAGCCCCCCACTACGGCGTTTCTCGTAATCATATGGTAGTTTTGGGACGTTAAACACCACATATCAATCATCAATAAGTTTCACATCAAAGCTTTCGGGGCTCCAGTTTAAGGAACATGTCCAATGCCCGAAATGTTCGTGCTGTGTATGCATGCGTCAACCACACTCTACATCATATAATAAAAAATGAATTACTCCAAAGTTATGTAGCTTATCTCGTGTACTGCGTGTTTGGTGTGTATTACGTCTAATTGTGCAATGAAGGATGCACCAACTATAGTCCAACTACAAATGCTATGGAGACATGATATACATACCCCGCAAATATGAATTCTGTGGTGTTACGTCATGAATTATACAATCAGCGATGACACTGTCGAAAGTTGGGCAAGCTGGTGCCAACACTCTTAGGCTGGCTGTCACAAACGAGCGCTCAAGAAAGCGTGCGCCTCCGCATTCTGGAGATGGCGACGATACCAGGCCCCAGATTGTCGCCCTCCGAAGCCAGCGTTAAAACAGAAAACAAGCATCAAAGTATTCCTCGGTGCACCGCTTCTCTCCCTCGAAAGCGTCGCTACGCTGAACAACCTCCTCACACCGATTACCAAGCGATCCCCAGAGGAACTGTGCCAGAGGCTTCTAGAAGGAAAGCGTGAGTCACTCCCTGGTTGCGTCACGTGTAGCCGATTGTTCTCGAAAAGGTTCGCGCTTTCCCCCACCTTGGCTGTGCAGCGCGCCTTCGAAACGACTAGAGACGTCTAGAACCAAGGGCGAAACGCATTTAAGCGAGCAGCGGTTGGTAGTGAACAGAACAAGAAATTAGTGTTGCGCTAGCGTGCGTAGGGCAGGAGATGAGAGTTTCGCCGCTGTTGAGCCAAGGCTCATGTCTTCAGTGACAAAGAAGACGAGAAGAAGAGGTTTTGTACACGTGAGTGAACGCTTGTGTTAAAAAAAGCGGAAGAGTGTGGGATTATCACCAGTGAGCGAAAACGTGTTCTGCAGTCGCAGCGCGTCAGAGGCCGACGTGTTATATACCGGCGAAGAAGTTTGGTTGTTGAAGTGTACACATTTGACGACGCGACGTTTCCTGGAAAAGAAATTTCGGGGGCAGCGGAACGACATCAGCGCTAGACTTTGAGTGGTTCCTAGAAGAGTGTCATTCGAGATTTATTCCAAGAAGTTTGGATTGAACAAGTCTGACGAACTTTTTTAGCCTTTAAGTGTCTTGGTTGGTTTGTGCATATGATTGCATTGTAGCGCGTGTTGTTGTTCCTGTCCTTTGTTTTGAGTGTAGCTGCCTGTGTTGTGTAGCCCGTTGTTTGTGTCGTGACATAATGATTTAGACTAGTGCTGAGAGTGCATATTTTAGTGTTGTTTGATCTGCCGTATTTGAGAATAAGTTTTTGTTTGTTATCAACTCTCGACTCTGACTCGTTCTTTGGACCACAGCCGGCGTCCGCTGGCGCGCCAAAGAGGACCACATCTAAATCAGCCCGGCGATTGCCTCCCTTATTAACGTACTCGTGACACTGGCGCATAGTTGTGAATGCTTCACCAAAGTTCTTCGACAAAGCTGCGTCATCATGTTGTTGTCTCGTCGACATCCTTCCCACGGAGCTCGTAGACAATTTTGATAATCTTGTTACGAAGTAAAGGAAGATGAAGGACAGAATCAGCTGACAGGCGCGCGAGTGTGCCAATCAGTCATTGTGATTCTCCCCTGAGGTTGTTCCTCTGTAATGGCGTTTATACAGAAGTCACTGACCCCGTAACATATTGCTGAGAGGTGCTGGGTAACCATCAGGAAACGGAGCTCCGCAGCGGACGCCGCATCGGTTTTCCAGCCATGGCCAATGCTGAGCCTTCCGCGTCAACGTCAGCGTCTCCGACGAACACGGCGTCACAACCAGACGTTTTCACACCACTCAAGGATCCCGGTACATTCTGCGGTTCCGATGGCGTCGACGTTGACGATTGGTTGGCTATGTTCGAACGAGTGAGTGTGCCGAACAGATGGGATCCCACACTTCAGTTGGCTAATGTGCTGTTTTACTTGAGAGGCACGGCGAAGGTGTGGTACGAAAACAACGAAAAACTGACAAGCTGGGACCAATGCAAAGAAAAGATGCGAGAGGAGTTTAGCAAACCGCCAGTCGTAAGATTGCCGCCAAAAAGGAATTGGCCTGCCATGCCCAAACCCCAACGGAATCATACCTCGCATACATTCAAGACGTGCTGGCCCTCTGCCAAAAGGCCGAAAGCGACATGACAGAAGGTGACAAGGTAGGGCACGTACTGGAAGGGATTGTCGACGACGCGTTCAATCTCCTGCTGTTCAAGAACTGTTCCACCAAGGACGCGATCATCAAAGAGTATCATCAGTTTGAGCAAGTAAAAAGTCGCCGAATTCTGCGAACATTCGCCCGACTTCCAAACACCGCTGCAACATCGACTTGCGAGGACCAGTCGGCAACACAATGACCGTAGCCGCCGGAAGACCTGACACGCATTGTTCGTCGCGAAATGGAAGCAATGGCGCCCTCAGCGTTCAATTCGCGCAGAACCGATACCACTCCTGTTACTGTTCCTCTTGTTCAAGTCATCGTGCGCCAGGAGCTTGAAAACATCGAAATGCATTCCGTGTGCGATATCACCGCCCTTAGAGTCAGCGAACGCCCTTTCGCGATGTCCTCCTCCGACCGACGGTTTTCTCCATGTACTCGAAACCCGGCAGAGTGGCGAACTGCAGATGACTGCCCTATATGTTTCAACTGCCACCGCGTTGGACATATTGTTCGTTACTGCCGCAACACATGGTCCTCGGCACCTCGTGCAACGACCAATATGACCCGTTTCCGCGGTACCACCCACACATTTTCACCTGCCGAAGAGTCCAATGCCGTTGCCCATTCTCGGAACACATGGTACAGCCGCTCGCCTTCACCATGTGAGCACCAGCCTCATTCGCCGCAAATACGTCGCCCATCGTCCCGTTCGCTGCAGCCATGGCGCTTCTCGTCCCCCGTGGCTTCCGGCCGCATCGTCTCGGAAAACTGAGAAATGCAGCCTCCATAGGTGGTGCCGCATTGACAACTTCCGCGGCAAATCCTCTCTCCGTTCCTACCAGACTAAGTGTAATAGACGTTGAAGTAGTTGGCGTACCTGTACAAGCACTTGTAGACACCGGCGCAAGCATTTCGGTCATGAGTTCAAGCCTACGCACACGTTTAAAAATGTTCTCACACCAGCGGCTGCACAAATGCTCCGCGTGGCCGATGGCGGCACGCCGATGGTTCTCGGTCTGTGCACTGCCCGCTTAAGTATAAAGGACCACACTGCTTCTGCCATGTTAGCCGTGATTGACCACTGCCCTTATGACGTAATCCTAGGCCTGGACTTCTTGTCGAATCACTCTGCTCTTATTGATTCTGCTACCAGCGTCGTTCAGCCATAACTGCCTCAGATAGTCACTGAACACCACACTGCCCCACCGCGCCTGTGCTCTCTTCGGGATGTGTGACTGTCACCTCAGGCAGCCACCTACGTCATTTTGATCACACAGCCACAGGTTCCCGATGGTCAATATGTTCTCCTTTCTCTCGCTGACGTCCTCTTGGAGCGCAACATCGCCATTCCCCATACGCTTGTGACTGTCACTGACAACTGTACCTCGCTCCCACTTCTCAATGCCAGCTTTTGCCCCCAAGTGCTTCCTCGTTATAAAATATCATCATCAAACACCGGAAGAAGAAAAAAGACTTCTGCCTGGAGCGAGCGCGCGCTACTTCACTTCTTCTAATAAACCGTATTCGTTCGAAGCAGTCCCTGGTCTCGATCGTGTTAATAATGGTGCCGCGAACCAGGATACTACCTCCTCGCCGGCAAGAAAGGTCAACCTGCCCCAGAGCAGCAGAGAAGAAAACGGCGGAGGAGCAGAGGATCGACCTGGATCGAGCGACGAGACCACAGTGGACAGTACAAGCATCAGAACGAACGATTGACAAGTAAGGAGTCATTGTTTAGCACCTCAATATGAGCAAAGAAGTGATAACGAAGAAAAGGAAAGCGCTTCGCTCCCAGATCACGCGACTGATTAACGCAGTCTAGCAGCAAATTAATGATGGAGCTAACCGGGAGCTGCTGCTTACAACGCAGGCGCAGATTAAAGCAATAAACGACAGTCTCAAGAGCGCGAACGAGCAAATGGAAAAGTTTCTAACAGAAGACAATGCCGAAGTTGAATTCGAAAGCGTCATAGAGTACGACATGAAATTAACGACGATCTTATCTGCAATAGAAATCAGACTTCAACAGCCTGAACAAACGGATTCAAGCGATAGGACAAGGCAGGTGACGCCCTCAAGTACAGGACAAGAAGCCACGGAACAAGTTAAGCTACCAAAGCTTGAAATGATAAAGTTTGGGGGACAACTTTGAAGTGGAACCGCTTTTGGTCTCAGTACGAGTCGGCAGTTCACCTGAGACCGAACATGAGCAAGGGACAGAAGTTCAATTACTTGTTAGCATCACTAATGGGAAAAGCTTCGGCTGCTATTGAAGGACTTCAGTACTCGGCAGAGGAAAATTATGATAACGCAATCAAAATACTGCAAGAAACGTTCGGCAATCGATAACATTCCATTGAAATGCACATGAATGAGCTATTGAGTTTGAAGAAAGTGAGGTCTGTTCAAGATACCGATGACTTAAATAGGCTAGTACAGAGAGTGCAAGTTAACATATTGGCACTCAAGTCACTAAAAGTGGAAACCGAGAGCTATGCGCCGATGTTATTACCGGTATTGAAAAAAGCAATTCCACCAGAATTATCAGTGCAGTTCAAGTCAAAAGAGGCTATAAAAAACAGCTCAGATTCAGAAAACGGCGAGCGAAACAACGCAACGGGAAAAGCGTGCGAGGAAAAGCTGGACAGGCTTATGTTATTCTTAAGAGAGCAAGCGGCTTTTCGTGAAGAAACACAAAGGGAACAAGAAAGGATAACTGCAAAACCAAGAGAGAACCACAGACAGATGCGCACAACTTCAAGCTTCTATAGCTCAGCGGACAGAATATGCCTATTCTGCAAGCAGAAAACCCACGCAACCGAAAACTGTCGTAGGAGCATTCCAATGGATGAAAAGAAAGCTATGCTTACCAAAAATAGAGCATGCTTCAGATGCACGCGACCAAACCACACTGCACGCATTTGCAATGCCCAAGTAAAATGCAAGCAATGCAAGGGACGACACGCCACGTCAGTATGTAGAACGGTGATACAGAAAACAAGGGCAGAGCTGGTCTTGACAGCGCAAGCCGAAGCGACGACGTCTACGCTACAAGCAACCGAAAATATCAAGCATAAGTTTGTGCTTTTGCAGACGGCTGTAGCGTACGTACAAGGAGAAACATGTGGCCGACATTGCCGTTTGTTATTAGACAGCGGAAGTCAACGTTCATTTATTGAAGCGGGATTAGCGAAAGAAATAGGTGCGAAGGTGTTGCGACAGGAAAGGCTGACGATTGGTTCATTTGGAGGAGACGAAAAGGTCAAACTAATGAACGTGGTGCAAGTGACTGTAGGATCACGAGAAACAAGCACGACAACAGTGATTGAAGCGTTACAAGTCGACGTTATCTCGCACAGTTGTATACCCACTCCAACTAAGAAACTCAGCGAGAAAATGAAACAGCTGAATATGCAAGTGGCTGATCACAGGACCAAGACGACTGCAACAAATTCTGTAGAACTACTGATCGGCTCAGACTATTATTGGAAATTCTTTACTGGTAGAACTCAAAGAATCGAGGACAGACTGATGGCTGTAGAAACTATACTGGGATGGGTACTACAAGGGCCGTCAGAGCAAAGCAAGACAAAACTAACACATAATCAAGCAGTCATGGTTCTGAAGGTCGAAGCTGCGGAGACAGAACTCCAGCAAGAGCTACAGAAGTTCTGGAGCCTATAGTCAATGGGGATCACAAGAAATAGTTTGGATAACACCGGAATTAAGTGCAAACATGGCGCATGACAAGAGTAACGTTGGGAACAACACCAAGCACATTTATACTGGCATCTACAATTAAACACCATTTGAAACAAGTGGAAGACCAGTTTCCTGATACGACAAGGACACTGCAGAAAGCGATCTACGTGGATGATGTCATTTTGGGAGCAGCAACGCTTGATGAAGCAGCCAAGTTGTACAAAGAGGCAAAGCAAGTGTTCAGAGAGGCAGCGATGCATTTGAGAAAATGGACATCCAATGAAGAGCGATTAAACAAAATAATTGATGAAAACGAAAGAGACGATTCTCACATAGATATTCGATCTAGAGGATTTACAACGCTTCTGGGCTTGATATGTAAACACTCAGAGGACATGATTTGCTTCCCTATGGAGAAGTGGAATTTATTAACAGATACAACGCACTTGACAAAAAGGGCTGTGTTACAAACCACAGCGAAGACATTTGACCCACTCGGTTTGTTGTCGCCATTCACAGTACGCGCGAAAATAGGACTGCAGAGACTGTGGAAAATGAACGTCACGTGGGACGACCAGCTCCCTAAAGATGAATGCGACAAATGGAAGAACCTTATGTCTGAAGCGGAGGACTTTCGAGTTCTAGAAATCCCACAATGCTACGCAAGCAAGAATCAACCAGTAAGAGCATACAAGCTGCATGTATTTGCCGACGCGAGCCCATTAGCATACGGAGTGGCAGCATACTTGGTAGCAGTATACCACGATGGAAGCAAAGAATCAAGGCTGGTAACAGCACAAAGCCGCGTAGCTCCAATTAAAGAGCTGACATTGGCGCGACTTGAACTGATGGCAGCGGTGGTAGCATCAAGATTATGCGACTACATCAAAGGTACTTCAACGAAAGTTTTCAGGAAATACACTGCTGGACGGACTCGATGATTGTGCTGCACTGAATCAAGGAAACAAGCAAAAGAGACCCGTTTGTTGCCAACAGAATTGCAGAAATTAGAGAAAAAACACTTCAAGCAAGCTGGTCATTTGTTCAAAGTGACGACAACCCTGCTGACCTACTTACACGAGGAATAAGCGCAAAGACATTAATAACGTCAAAGTTATGGTGGAACGGTCCCGAATGGATAACATCACTGGAAAAGAACTTAGTAAGCATAATTGGCACAAATACAGACGTGGAAGACCAGCATAAAACACAATGTCACCAATGCATGGGAAGAGCCGAAATGGGAAATCGAAAGGTATTCATCATACGGACGGCTTATAAGAGTGACAGCATAGGTGTTCAAATTCATAAACAACACACGAAAGGAAAATCACAAAGTGCCGTTGACAGGAAAAGAGGTAACAAATGCAGAGAAATACTGGATAAGACAGACCCAAATATCACTGAGACAAACAAAGGGTGAGGCCTATTCAAACAATCGATCATTTGAAATTAATGGACACGAAGTCTGCCTTGATGACGATGGAATCATCAGACAGAAAGGATGATTGCAGTGCAGCCAAGAATTCAACGAGCACGTAATAGTAATTCCAAAGGATGTGCATTTCACGGAACTGCTAATACGTCACGTGCATAAAATGGTATCACACGGAGAAGTTCAAGTGACGCTAGCGCAACTTCGAACTAAGTTCTGGATATTGCAGGGTAGACAAGCAGTGAAAAGAGTTCTAAACAAATGTGTCGTCTGCAAGAGGCATAACTCCAGACCGGCGACTCAAGACATACTTCCACTTTCGGCAGACAGAGTAACTGAAGCAGAGCCATTCAATATCACGGGAGTTGACTTCACAGGACCCTACCGAAACGTTCCGTATGAAATCTTACGGAAAATATATGGACTCCGTAACATTTCCTTATGCTACATACGGAAATAATATGGAGTTTTATGGAAATATACGGAAGTTGTATGGCATTTACGGAAAGCTTCTTATGGAGTATAAGGAAGGATAAGGAAATTGTATGGCATATACGGAATGCTTTTTATGCAGTATACGGAAAGATAAGGAAAGTGAATGGCATATATGGAAAGCTTTTTATGGAGTATATGGAAGGATAAGGAAAGATAAGGAAACTTATGGAGCATACGGAGAGTTCATGATGGAAGATATGGAAGGATAAGGAAAGTGTATGGAGTGTACAGAAGCTTTCATAAGGAAAATGCAGAATGTAAGGTCTTACGGAAATATACAGATTTTGTAAGGTGCTTACGAAAATGTGCAATAGTGTATGAAAGGCATGTGGATTGTTGCAAAAATGTGGAAACTCTACAGTTGTCACATTTTAAGCAGGAAATCCGAGCTCTATAAAGTTATAAATGAATGCACAGTGACATATATAGTACAAAAGAATAACACAGGCTAGTCTGTGTTGTCAGTCACCGCTGTTCGCCCTTTTCCAGAATGAATACAACTTCTGCAGATGACCAGGTGCTAAAGTCTGTCACACGGAAAATGTGTCATTCACAAGGAATGACAATAACTGTCATTTTACTTGCATGCTGTCACACGAAAACAAATCAAGCAAAAAAGCATAACTTCAAGGGCACGTTTTTTGGTAGAAACAATAATAATGAGAACTAAATTCAATGTGAATGAACTTGTCAATATTAATGAAACTGTTCTCATTAACATTGGCAAAGAGAAATGTCATTTTAAAATATCGACCATGAGCTTAGCTCTCCTGAGCACTGACAAAAGAAATGAAAATCTATGAAAACTAATTGCATGTAGCCTAAAAATAATTTTTTATTGATAGTATGTGCTCCTACAATATAAGTACAGCTATACACAACTTGCCACAGCTTCACGACAGAAACGAGGTAGGGGCAGAGGGAGTGGTCAGAAAAATAATTAAGTATGAGAGCACAACTGATATGTACAAACACATAATGGTGCTTATCACTGATGCACGGATGGTCGTGTATAGAGCTGGGTCGTTTTGAGATTTTCAAAAGCATTGTTTCAGACCACCATGCAGATTACGCTTCAATTGTAGTGCTACATAAGACACAACTTATGGGCCAGCTTTAATGAATAAGGATATTATAGGTTAAACAAATGCTTTAAAATATATCATATCATGGCTGCATGGACGCATACAAGCTATGTAAAGCGCAATAAAGTGAGGACGCATGAACTTCTCTTGATGCTTCAGTTCTACATAGATGCTTCAACTGTGCTGCAAAGAAATTTAACCAATGTCTGTGTGTGCAACATTTTCAATTTTAAACTATCTATATGTATATATAAAATTCCTACTGCGAGTTAAGCTACGTAGCACTCCATAACTCTTCCTTTTATTGAGGGCAATTTTTCAAACAATCAACATTATTCATTTTCAGTCTGATGACTTCGTGCCCGTAATTCTTGGTTTGGCTCGATCACAATTGTGCAGCCCTTATTTTGGAGGAATCAAAAAACATCAACCAAAATATATTTTGGAACTGCTTCTCGGTGATATTGCCTTCCCTCAACTGCCACAGCTTGAGATGAGTCATATAGCAAGTCTCGCGCATACCTAGGGCCTATACCCTTGAAGAAACTGGTCCGGCTGTGAAATGCTCAGTTTTTTCTCAAATAAATTTTTGGTTTGAGTTTTATCACTTCTCGAGTCCCTTCACAATCAAGCAGAGCCATTGTTCCCCTTAGTCCTTAATTTTGTTATAATATGAAATAAATAAAAAGTAATAATGAAAATAAAAATACTAATAACTGTTGCGCAAAAAACACAGTCCCACATACGTACTGGAACGCAATATTGCTTTTATTTTGTTTTAGAACCTAAGGCATTAGAAAAGATGGCAGTACAATAAAAACGTTGAAAAAAAAACAAAAAAATTAAACTTGGCGAGACTCGAACCTGCGCCAATTAGTTGTGCTCGCGTACGTGAACTGAGTGCGTTTGCTTGCCAAGCTATTCGCACTGAAGGTAGCACGTGAGTTTAAGTTATGTATATAAATTTGCTTTTTACACGCTATGTGTTGGCATATTTATGTACGATATGCGATCGTATCTATTGTTGTGTGCATATGTTTTGTGATTGTATATACGTCACATGCTTTTCACATGTCTTTCAACTATAGACTGCTGCCCCGCCGCGGATGAAAACAAGTATTTTTACACCCACACACAAGCTTGAGCAGTTGAAGGTTGTTTCCCGGGGCTCTCTTGCGATTGAGTCGGCCACCACAGGGAATTAGAGTGATACGCCATCAATCCCTGCATCTAGCTGTATTCCACTTAGTAGCTCTATCGCTTGATGACAAATTGAGCGCGGGGCGCGACGCTATTGCGCACGACCATGCCTCGCGTAGCGGCGACATCAGCTGATTGCGCCGGCCGGCTTGCTTCGATTTGCTTCAGAGCAAAGAAATGTCATACCTTGAAAGATTGCGTACTGCACTATGTCAAAATGTTACTGCTTTGTAGCCATCCTATGATTCATTGAGAATTGATAACTCTGATATCACTACTGTAGAGCTTTGCGTCGGCGACACGCACCGAACGTGAAACCGCACTACGTCTGTCGTAGAAGCAGTAGGAAGCTGTCGTCTGCTAGAACAAAAACAAAACAAAGACCTGCGAAAATATTCATAAGTTGTAACTTGCTTTTTGAATAACCGTTCATCACTTTTAAAGTTATTTTGCCAGATAACATACATTTTTTTTCAGTTTATAGCAGCGACAGATGTTTTTTTTATTTTTCTCACACAGATATCCAAGTCGAATCCATTCACAGCTAAAGCCACATGTTGTTTGTCTTCTTTGTTTCTGTGGGCATGCCGTTTCGGTGCGTGTCTCATGTGTTCGCGCTGCTACACACGAGAGCACGAAATGTTAAATTTACGCAAGGAAGCGCCGTTCCTCGTTCGTGTGATGTGCTAAGATTGTGCCCTATTCCCGCGGTTGTCCGAGTGCGGATCAAGTGCGAGTCCTCCAAGGAATCGGTGGGTTGGGCGGGCGCTCGAAGGACTCCGAGGTGACGGCTGACGCCTGTGGTCGCTTCCCTCAGGACAGTGTGAAAGAAACTAAAGGTAAGGGGGACACTTTGTTATGTAGACCAAGTATGCCACTCAGTGCAAGTGTGTGTTGCTGCACTCGAACGAGGCGTCGTGAAACGGTTGTTGATTAAACGAAGCCTGCAGTGCCATTTGATGCAAAGCAGCATTTTGTTTACGTTCGCGGGCGATACAATTTGTAACTTGGCTCGATTCACCTAGCCAACCGCCTAAGTGGGTTGATTAGCATACGTTCACGGTAGAGCGTTATTATGCCCCTAAACAGTGGCGTGTGCTTGTTGAAAGATATAATGTGTGTGCCTAGTGTAGAGAGAGAGAGAGGTGTTCGTGCAATCTGCATGTGTACCTGCAGGACCGCCTTTGCTTGTAAACTAATAATGTACCGGCCAGCACCTACATTGTACGCCTGACTTTGAAGAAAACTTGCATGCACAATGTGAGATTTTGTAATCTGCCAGAGTTGCTTTTTATAAAATAATACACTGCCAGCATGTTCAAAATATGTTTCGCTGCTGTGTCGCAGGGGTGCGGTTATCACGCTGTTGTGTAGTTGCTGATGCAAGCACTTAGAGTTTTGATGCGTTAATATTTCTCATCTAACTCATCAGGTGTTTGGCTGTTTCAGGACAAACAAGGCAAAGAGAGAAGGAAGACGGGTAATGACAGGACCAGTGCCGACTTTTGTTTGCAGGAGAATACCCATGTTGGTGTATTTATTGTGACAGCCTTTCTGTGTTGCTTTTTTGCCCAATTTATGCAACAACACAGTTGTCAGCAATATGAAAGAGAACATTGAAATTAGCTTTTAAAGATCATGGTGACTAAATGCCTAGTAACTCACAGCACAAAGTAACAACAAAAGACATCAGTATGATCAATGTGGATGAGTACAGTCTTGCATCTAAAAAATATATTGTGCAAAATGTTGCCTAAGTAAGAAACCTCTCTATGTTTGCAAATAGTGTGACGTCACTTCGAGCGCCGTGCCAGCCATTCCCTCCCTCTGTGCAAGGGCTGGTTGGCAAGGAAGTTGTTTGTGACGTTCCTGATAGACCACTGAGATGTATGCGATTCTAAACCTGTAGCCTAATATATACGTAATCTTTTGTGCAGTTACATCGCTGCATCTGACACCTACAACTTATTTGCATATTTACATTGCTCCCTTAGGACCTAACACACAAACTTGTTGTTTGCATTGTCACTTCATGAATATCGAGCGGTAAAGGTACTGAGTATATGTGAAACAAGAATCTCTGCTTATTACATGAAGAAATATGAGGCCTTCGATAAAACGAGTTATACCTTTATTGAGCTTGCGTACCCGTCGGGGCGATTCATACATGCAGCTTCAGCAAATGGTATCTTCCAGCCCGGTGACCTTGCAATTTTTTCTGCGCACAGCGCAAACACCGAGATGTACCCACTCGCAGATGGTCCCGTCAAGTGCATATTTACCTTGACTAAAATGTCGAATCAAGTTTTTTCATTGACCGGTCCCTGCCATGAGTGCTAGTCTTCGCAAACAAGACACATTGTTATTGACACTGCACACACCACACTCAGTATTCTCAGTTGAACCGATATTCTCAATACCTTTCAATGCACACTACATGCCGCAATCAACAGTGCACATTTTTGAAGACTATGCCGCTGTTGCTCGCACAGGCCACCACGTGTGTTCACTTCTTCAAGATAAACAGACAGCGTGGCAAATATTTTACCACACAGTTTACCACACAGCTGGATGTTTGCTGACACATACTACAGCTAATGTCGACATTGTAACGTGAAGTGTAAGCTTTGAAAAATTAAAACTTGCCCCAAACACCGCACGACTGTACCGGTCTGAGCCACCAGCGGGAGTGTTTTTCCAGCCACACCTTTTACATGTGCCAGTGACATCATGCTGTGACGTACCTCGGTAGGGGCCTATCGCTGCATACTTTATGTGAATGAGGGTCCTGTTAGTGAAAGCAGGCATTGTTGATTTCGTAACTTGTTCATGCCCAACTGGACCTTCATTTGCACAAGTTGTCTGACTGATATTCAGGCGAACTTTTGCGTAATAAATTATACAGTTGGCAGTCTGTGCTTCCCCATACTGTTGTTACTGGTGTTTCTTGTTGTTACTTTGCACTGCTCATTACTACTCACCTACACAAACTAGCCTATCTTGCCGCTGTTTTGGACAAGATGCAGCAGGCAAGTGCGATAATGTTCATAACTCTAAATTCTCGAGCAAAATTTATCGTTTCATATTCAGTTAGTTGCCATTCATATCAGTACATTATAAGAAATCATTGATTAAACATGAATCCGTGTCCCTTTACATAATGCTCACAACTTTTATATCAAATCGAATGGTGTTTTTAAAAAACATGGGTTTTAGCTAAACTTCATGCTCTTTTCTCGAAGAGCTGACAAAACGCTATGCATGCTACTTGCCATGAATTGGACTGTGTTCTAAATACATTGCAATCTTCACCGGACTGCCAGTACACTTCACATTGGGGGAACATTTAATAACCATGGATTGAATAATTAAGAACGGAAAGAAAGAAGCGGCAGGCCGGGATACTTGATATTGGCATTCGTTTTGCTACCCAGCGCATTATCATGCAAACTTCCTATAGAGTGGTTATGCGTCTTGCATGTGTGTCTGTAAACCAAGAACTTTGGGTAGAACTATATTTATCTTACAAATGGTTGCAGGACTGTGGAGGCTGTAGGGCTGCTTAGGAATGGTGGAATCCCTGGACATGTGTTCAACCTTGCTGCATCAGCTCCTTGGTGTTTTCACGGCATCTTTACAGATGTGTTGGGTGAGTAAAGCAAGCAGGTTTCAACACAAGGAAAAGTATAATATGGCAGCACCTCTTGTGCGTGCTTTACATCCCAAGTATATCAAATATTTATCTTGCCTTGTGGCCTGTAATTTTTAAAGAGACACTTCTTTTTGCTTTATTTTGAGTCTTGATGCTTCGACAGCAATGTATTTGTGTTTGACAGCAAGTGTTTTTGAACAAATAACTGATCTCAATAATGACAAAAACACCCTTCATACTTGGTCCTTAGCATAAGCCTAGCATTTATCTGTAGCAGATTCAATTATTCATTTTTTGCTGGGATGATAATGGGCAAGTAGCAAAGGCAAGTTCAGATTGGAGTGGTCGGTGACGTCTGTTTAGGCTCTGCCATATTGCTTTGCAGCCAGAGTTACTTGTGGCCACATATACAATGAAGCCACATGACGTGCATTCTAAATGAGATTACCATATCACATTTCACTGCATCTTAGTATGTGCCAAACAAATGCAGATATCATTAGCTTGCCACTATAAAGGGGTCCTAAAACCAACACAAGGTTGAAATTTAGTCGTGGTGTTGCAGCTGAGTAATGACTCTACAATGGCTACATAGCCGTGATAATTTGTCTATATGTTGTCGCAATAGTAATGTTACACACATTGTACGATACAAAAGAGGTCCTCGCTTATTTCGCTTTTTTTCGCTATGCTTCTTTCTGGTCTCTTCTTGCCATGTGCCTCCTCCTCACTGTACAAGGAACAAGAGCAGTGGGCATACAAACACGTATTTAAAAAAAATGTTGTAAGGTGAGCACTGAGAAGCTGAACACTTCCAAAAGGCTCAAAGAGGTAAAGGACATTGTTTCTAGCTACTTTTTTGGGCACCCATAGCTAGTTGTGCTGCTGCAGTTAAAAAATAAGTTTAAATGTTAAAAATATTTGGAGATGGTTTGGCACCTATAATTGCAGTTACATACAGAACTAGGTTTCAATGCGTAAGCAAAATCTGTTTACTCTAAATCAATCCTAATGATATCTGAAATTCAGGAAATATTCAGAGAAAGCTCAGAAAAAGGCTAAGTGGTTGCCCACTTGAATGTGAAGGAGATACCCTTCTCTCTAAAAGGTCAATAGACAGTCTAGTAGTCTCGATATTACATGCACTATAAAATATTCTGGTGTGGTTACTTTTCAAGGCACTGTTATAATGAGAGGGGGTTTTTAATAGAACTGTTGTCACTTTGACCTGC
>WOVY01001316.1:0-188001 GCA_013436015.1 Rhipicephalus annulatus | reverse complement strand
AACATTCTGCAGTTCTCCCAGCACCCCTCATCCTCTATCCATGCCTGCAGTCTTCCTAGCTTTGTAATTGCATAACCAGCCTGTAGACCACTGATGTCATTGTTATAGGACGGTAGTTGTTTATGTCAGCTTTGTCCCCCTTCTTTTATAGATCATGCTCATCCTGCTAAGTTTCCATTCGTCGGAGACTTCATCATCGATTGTTATTTTGCTCGCTGCCTTTCTTAAAGTCTGCTTAGACTTGGCACCCAATGTCTTTATCAGCATAACTGGGATGCCATCTGGGCCTGTTGATGTACTACTAAAAATCCTCTTCTCAGCCCTTCCACACTCTCGTTGTGAAAATGGAGCCACTGCACCACTTGATCCATCCTTGTCTATTAAGGTGCATATGGCACTTACTTGAAATTTCTCTGTCACCCTTGTTCTTATATATTTAATAGCTTCGTCCCCTTCTAGCCTAGCACCTTGAGCTGTTGTTATAAACCTCTGCTCTAGGCTCGTCTCATTTCTTAGTTTAGATGGTTCCAAAATTTTGCAGCTGTCTTTCTATCTTTCTCAATCTACTTCTGCCAGCCACTGAGCCCCCTTTCTTCTAATTTTTTCATTGATCAGAAGGGATGCTTCCCTTCTACAGCTTAGAAAGATGTCCCATTTTTTTTTCAACATCATCTGTTGTTCACCCCCGCCACGCTTAGCACGTCTGTGTTCTCTAGAAGGCTTCCTGACGTTTTGCTATGGCTCTCTTAACTTCCTAATCCCACCAACTCTTGTGCTTGTGTCTCATTTTCTCGGGGCGACTTGTCATGTGCCTTAGCAAGCTCCAGCTGAGTCTAATTAGATTCGTATACCTCCACACTGTTTTATGTATCCTCAGTGATTACTTTCTCAATTTTGTTTAGTAGTTATTTTCTATTTGCCCTTCTGGATAAAAATTCCCTTCAGTTTCTCATCTTGTCTCCTTTGCATTTCATTGCTCCTCCAAAACTAGAGCTTGATACGTTTGTGATCACTACGCAGACTTCTGGAGCCACATTCATCTATGTGAATTCCCCTGAGCCTATCATACATCTTATGTGACATCAGTGCAAAAATCTATCGTCGACTGCAGCCTTCCTACCTCCCAATGTTATTTGTCCTTCACACTGTTTCAGTAATGTTACAAATGATCAAATCATGCCTTTAACACATATCCATGATAATTTTGCCTGTTGGGTCAGTTTACCCATCTATATCTCTTATATGCGCATTCATATCTCCTAGTATAATAATCTCGCACTCTCCTCCTAACTCCTGAATGTACCTTTGATATACACTCTACCATTGCCTGGGTTTCCCTCTCTGGCCTTTGCTTCCGTCCACAAGTACACCAAGCCCTGTCACGGTGGTCTAGTGGCTAAGGTACCTGGCTGCTGATCCACAGGGCGAGGGATCGAATCCCGGCTGCGGCAGCTGCATTTTTGATGGAGGCGGAATGTTGTAGGCACGTGTGCTCAGATTTGAGTGCACGGTAATGAACCCCAAGTGATTGAAATTTCTGGCGACCTCCACTATGGTGTCTCTCATAATCATATGGTGGTTTTGGGACGTTCGACTTCCTATATCTATTACTCAATTATTACTCAACAAGTGCAAACCAAACCAAGAAGTATCATATCTGCCCAGCTACTTTCCCTCTTAACCGTAAATGTTTCGTGCATCCATGCTTGACTCTTTGCCAACACATACTTTTATGTATAAAAGCCTTAATTCCATCTCTCTTGTATTCTTTATGGAAACATGTGGAATTATTGGAATCGCATACGGAACGTTTCAGTAGGGTGCTCTTAAATATGAAAGGCCACAAGCCAGTACCTAGCCTTCCTTTACTGCAATAGTAGGCTTAATGGTTTTCAGATGGCAATTCAAATATGCAAAAATAATCTACAACTGAGGCAAACACAAAATACCAATACGTTTCTACCCTACCCTAACCTTTGGCACTAATAGCAGTAAAAATATGAATGGTCAGCGGTGCCCAGTCACGTGATCGTTGATTGATTGGTGTACATGGGCAATCTTTTTGTTAGTTTTGAAATATTGTTTGTTTCTTTATAATAAAACATATTACTTTATAAAAATGTTTATATGCTTGCACTAGTAGTAGACATTAAAGTGGTGCGGGCCTCCACTTGATGTAATGATACCATGCTCGTCAGCACGTCCACGACACAGGTGCAGGCAACCTTAGGCGTAGGTGCACACAACACTGTACGAATACAGGAAAGGTGTATAAAGCCACATAGTCTCATTGTAAAAGCTTGATGTTTTCAAGAAAGGTTGAATAGCTCTAAAAAAAGAAAAGGTGTTTAAGCATAGTTAACTTTCGCGAAAGCAGAACGACAGCTTTCACAAATCACAAGAAGGGATAGTGTCATCACTATCAATTCTTAGCATTCTTAGAGGAAGTTCTCATACATGTTTAGATCTTTTCAGATCGAAAATTACTGTTCATAAAATAGCTCTGTCTTTTTAGGATTAACCACTACAGGCACCAATACTAGGAATCGTGAGGTTTCTGTCGTGCTGTAAAAAAAACTGGGTTGAGAAAAATTGGTTGTCAGACCGTTTAAAACATTTAACGCAAGAACGTAAAAAAGTTTGTTTTGCAGGAATTCCGGCGTTAGGGTCATTGGTTGTGAGCGAAAAATTATCAACTTGTGCATGACTAAAAAATAAGAAAAAGCAAATACTAAAATAATGGAAAATTTCGTTTCCGAGTGAGGATCGAGCCCAAGATGTTTGCAAGAAAATGCAAAGAAAAGAACCTCCTAAAAACTGAAAGTAACCTTGATGCTTTACAAGACACAAGTCCTATACGCATGGTTGACAATACAACATATAATATCACAGCAATAATGCATGGTACAAGTGTACATTGCCATCCGGCATGAGAACATGTGATTATCATAATGACTTCTTTGTATATAGCCGGCCATCCACTACAAGAGGCACACAGGTTACTGCGCCTATTCCCTAAAGGCCAAGTTGTGCTCAGCAAGTTATGCTCAGCAAGTGCTCAGCAAGTTCTAGAAAATTATACACGAATAATCACTCGTGGTTTAAAGTATGCTACTCATTACACAGATTGCAGCCATTTGCAAAAAAGCCACTTTTAACTTAATTAATTACATTGTAGTAATACACAATTTAATCATCTCCAGAAATATCATACAATAAAAAGTATGCATTCAGTGGTTGAAGTATGCACTAGGGACAGGACATCGCTATCGCATTAAACTAAAAGGTGAAGCTTAAGTGTCTTCCAATGTTGTCCACGTTTTCATAACAATTTTCTTATCTCTTTCTGTGCCCTTCAATATTACTGTCCACACTAACTCTTCAGCTCTCACCTTTGAACGAATGGTTACTAAAACTGTCAAACACTGTGACAGGTGCCCAAACGTATATGAATGAATGAATGCATTTTTATCTAAAAGAAGAAAAAACTGGCATATTTATATTGGGGAGTCATACGTTCAGGTTAGATTGTGGCAAATTCGTTCGCAAGCACACAAAGTGAAAATCTCCATCTGCTGGTCTCACACTAAACTGCCCCCAATGAGCTAGATCCACATGTGTTTCTTAGCCTCAATGGAGTTCCCAGGATTTTAAAATATTATATACTTCATAAAAAGTGACACTGAACACTAAATAAGCATACACACACCTGCTTTGTATAGGAATCTGGAATGTTTTGTAGCAGCTCACTTGTACGACCACAGCCAATAAGGTCCTGTAAGAGTGCAGAGATTTAATGAGCAAGTAATGAAAAAAACAAAGAATTATAACGAATGCTCACACACATGTTAGTGCAAGCAGAGTCCTTCAATACTTTTAATGGTCGTGAAGCTTCGGCGAAAGTTTGATATAGAAACAGGAGCAACCGCTAGGAGCGTCCACGGCGCGGCATCGGAGCGGCCGTGGCGCTGCAATTGTACAGCACGCACCGGAGCTCTAAACGTTTATTACATGTAGCCGTAAAGGTTGAATAAGTCTTCAGAGTGATGTGAGCTTCAAGAAAATTCGGGAAAGCTCTAACACTGTAAAATTGAGCGTCGAATGAAGCCTTGAAGCTAAAAATTCGACAGCATGCCGATTCCACGGTAAGATATGCTACCGCTATAAATGCATGCTTATTTTTTTTCTTTCCTTAAGCCTCTAGTGAACATTTGCGCACAATCTAGAGTTCATCCACGATTCTGGTGGTTAACGCGTCGCAGAAGTGCAGTGGCTGCAACTTTTGACCGCATATCCAACCTTCCAGGCTATATATACATTCGGTGTTTCTATATAGGAAGATATATTATCTTCATGTGCTCTTAAAATTGCCTCACACTTATTAAACCTATGGTCACTTTCAATAAATCAGTGCTTTTAATTTAGCAAGAGATGAGGATCAGGCAATACTTCATATGACGTTTGCCTAGTTTTCGTGTTTGTTTTGTGTTAATTTATCACCATGGTGCTGTAGCACGTTCTAAGTTCGGTTGGCCATGCAATGTAGTTTCTCGGTCCTTTGCTTTGCTGTATAGCTTACTCATGCTGTGTTTTCTCTGTCCTATTTTATTCTTTGTGCTGTAAAGGCGAATGCCTAACATGCCTCCTGAAATGTGAAAATTGACTGACTGCGTCCCGCGCCGGAGGCGTCAACATGTGATGCAAAAAAGTTATCTTCTCGTGGTCATGATGCATTGACATCGAAAATGAACTTGTCACGCTTTTACAGCTTGTGCAAGTTTTGTATAGTATTTTGGTGCAACTTCTCTTGCCCCGTCACTCAAGCAAACTTCAATTAGTAGCTTTGAAGTCACTGTTGCATGCAACAGATGTGTGCTTCGATTTTTTCAAGCTGTGAGGAGCTGCATGTAGCTCCACCTGTTCAGGATATCACCTCAACACTTTTGGTCACCTCAGCGCCTGTATAAATGAAAACTGAGAGCATTTCACCCATTGGGCTTCCGTATTACCAACTGGCATGGAACAAGGGAGAGGTGGCCGGTATGCTCACCTTCATTACATGCGTCGTTATCTATTGCAGCTATGTCAAGAGAGCTCATGCACAGTCAAATGCAGCCTCAACTGTATCCAGCTCGCTAACAGTTCTCATCGACACTTGCAGGTGGGCAAGCTCTGCATCTTTTTGCACTGTACAAATACATTGTGAGGCTGTGAAAAATCCTCAGCACAGCGTCTGCAAAAGTTTCGGAATGTTGCATGGTAACTTTGCAACACCTCCGATTAGCTACTTGTCTACATGAACGATGTCACTCTCATCAAAGTGCTCTTCACACACGTGCACATTTGGGGAAACAAATCTGAAACCACCAGCTTCTTGTCACAGTGTTGCGCTCTTAGACTTTTCTCGTCGATCACTGTAGGCAGTGAGAACTCTAAGATTTTTTTGTCATTTTTTTTTGTAACCGGGTACACAACCATGTGCCCAGCAGGTATACGGTTTCCTTCCCGATCTTCAGGCACAGCACACAAGGCACAATAGTAATCATACGGTGAAAAACTACACGATGGCATGCCACAATATTATGCATTGACCCCATAGCGGCATCAGAAGCCAGCTTCCCTCCGGTCTGCCAAATGCCCCCGCGGTGATGCAACGCCACCCCGTGACCTCTGCTCGCAGCACATAAAGCTCTTCCTTAGAGTTACAGTGAAGCTTCACGACCAGTTAAATGTGTTGAAGGACTTTGGTACAAGTAGTACAAGCTCATGCAAATAAACAGCAGTAACCAACCAACAACAAAAAAATGACAACAACCCAGATGCCTGATACAGTGCATGAACTGTGCTAATCACTTCCATGCATCTACATCAAAGAGCTTTTAAAAAACATTAAGGAGGCGGAACTCATGTTAGTACGGCGCACACGAGTGAAAAGGTAATGTCACAAAAATAGCATGCGCTGAAGAAGGTGCATCAACTGGCGATGAGGAGCGACAGCCACAGAATGGCCAAACAAAAACCAACCACGAGAATGGCCAGCAAAGCATGTCCACACACTCTCTTTAACAGCATTTTCGACAAGACGACAAGGGCATTCGTTTCAGTGGGAACGTTAAAATTTATTTTCTGCGCACTAAGACAAGTATGGGCATCAGACCAAAAAATACATGCAGCCAAATGCGACTTGGGTTCACACTAAGGGTCTTCAGCTGAAGGCAGCAACACGCATACGGTTCTTTTGACAACTGAAACGATAACGATTGAAGGCTTGTGCGAGTAGTGAAATTCACTACTCGCACAAGCCTAGAAATTACCAATATATGAGTAGCTGATTATCTGTTCCATAACCTCCCTCCCCCTGCTGCTCTAACCTTCTTTGCTGTCCTGGCCCTTCTTGAGAGATTAAATTCCGTGACTACGGCCTACTGGCTGAGGAGAGTTTGAGACCCCTGATAAAATGAATGTTAAGAGTTGTGTCTAACCCCACAGATCACAGCAAATAGAGTCCATCTTATTCCATTCCCCAGCCACTGCAACAGGATCATTTTGTAGCGCTTAATGCGTGAATGCCAGTTCAGAATGCCTAACGTACTGTAGACTCATCAAATACACTCGCCTTAGCAAAGATACTACAAATAGCAAAAAGCTTCTTGCCGCAAGCCTTGTAAAGGAGGCCGCTTTGAGACACACCATTCTTTTCCAGAGCATTCGCCACAGCGACACGCAGTTTCTGAGAAATAAAAAGTAAAAAAGGCCACAAAATTCCTTGTATGTTTGTAGCGATCTTTACAAACAGCACAATAACTCACCATCCGGAGTTTCTCAGATGCTGCACGATTTGCAACAACTCTCTCTTTCCTGTGATGAGAATGCATATAATCACTTCACTCTTACGTTATATGAACACAAGAGGACTTCCTCATTGCATGCAAACACTATATGAAACTTCAGCCACTTGAGCCACACAAGCCAAATAGTGACAGCATAGAGATGAAGAAGAGCATTAATCTGCCTCAGGGATTATCTAGTGGTACTGATTATAGACCAACAGTAGCAAGGAATCTGATCGAGCAAGTTGGTACATTGTAACTAACAGCATGAAGGTTAAAGCAGCCCTCTAACACTGTTTGAGCATGGGCAGACAACACTGGTAGTCGAGGCTCTCGAGCCAAACATTATAGCACAGCCCGTGGTCTTGAATTGACCATTAATTCTCAAAGCTAAAAATCTATCCCCCTTCTTTCTAAATATGGGATATACTCAAATGACCACGCCATATACCCGAATTCACGACAGTTGGCTGATTTGAGCACCATGGGGTACACAGTTACTGCACCCACAGCAGAAGGCCGCCATGTGCCTGCATGTGCGCTCGCACTGAAACCAAACCAAACGTTCAAAGAGAGGCGAAGAAAAATAAGGTGTTCAATGTCATGACGCAAGCATGAAGAAGAGCCATCCTTCCTTGCTTAGCTTCCAGCACTTTCGTCGGGACGAGAGAAGAGAGAAAGCTAGATCTCTGCAACTCCATTCGTAGTTGACGGATTCTTAACATTTTTCCAGCAGTAAATTCGTGAGGCAATAAACTTCTCTAGTGAAGCCACTGGATGGTTACTTGGAAAAGTGTTGCAGGGCCCTTTCAATTGTGGATAATTAATCACCACGCTAGTGCAGCCTCAATTGAGCTGTCGTTGAAACCACCTTGCTTACACCTGTATTTACCCTTCACATTGTACACTTACGATGAAAGTAGCAGATGCAAAAATTGCCACTTACAAGGAAGGCGTTCATTTTCCTTAAAGGGGCCCTGCAACACTTTTTGAGCATGGTAAGAAAACGCTGCCGATCAGTAGTAGAGGTTCTCGAGAACACGCGAGCCAAAGGTTATAGCATAGTACGCGACCTGGAATTTACAATAAATTATGAAAGTCAGCTAAAAACTTCTTTCTCTTCCCTCGACAAATGACGAAAAACGCTCAAAAATTACACATAGATTACCCATCTTATCAGCCATTGGGTGATTTAAACATGGTGTGCTCAGTTGTTACAGAGATTGCCGCGAGAGGCCATTACTTGTTCACACGTGTGCGTGCGATCGCACTGAAAAAGCTGGGTATTCAAAGAACAAAAAGTGCTCAAGGTCACTAGGCGGGTGTGACGTTTTTTGTTTGCCCCTCCCATTCCACTCTGCCATTCCTCTCTGCTGTTTGCCCCTCCCATGTCCGTGTGCCTGGGTCTGTAAGTATGGGTATTGCGTCTGAGGAGTAGTCGCCGCTGAATTTTCTAACCTGGTTCCACATTTTCTTGGATGTGGTTGTGCTATTGATTGTAGATATGTACTTCTGCCAGGATGATTTTTCTGCATCTCTACGAATATATCGTGCTTTTGCTTTAGCTTGTTTGAACGCAAGGAGGTTGTCACATGTGGGGTATCTACGGAAGTTGTTTCACCATGCTTTATTTTGTAGTTTTTTGGCTTTTGCACACTCACTCGTCCACCATGGCTTTAGCTTTCTTCCCACTAGTCCGGAAGACTGGGAAATAGCTTGCTCTGCCGCAGACAGTATGCAATCGGTGAACTTCTCATTTATTTCATCTACTGTTAGGTGTTCAGAGAACTCATCCTGTAGGTTAGCTCTGTGTGTAAACAAAGGCCAGTTAGCTTTGTGAAGCTTCCAACACTGTGATCGAGAGCGTATGGTCGGAAGTGGCGATGTTAGTTTTACAATTGACGGTAGATGATCACTACCATAATGGTTGTTTATTGTTTCGCATGTAAAATCAGCAAACAGTGAGCTAGAGCATAGTGCCAAATCCAAGCAACTCATGGTTCCTGTGCCTGGAGAGCCGTATGTTGGTGATCCAGTGTTTAAAAGACACACATTGTTAGTAAGAATAAAATATTCAATTACCTGCCCTTACTGTCTGTCTTACAGCTACCCCATAGTATGTTATGCGCATTGAAATCTCCTGCCATTAAAAAAGGTTTAGGTAGCTGTTCTGTGATCAATTCTAGATCTTTTACAGTAAAATGTGTATGAGGTGGAATGTATATGGAACAAATAGTGATAGTTTTATGTGATGAAATGGTGACTGCAGCCATTTCAATAAAACTGTTAACTATAACTTCTCTTACCGCTATGCTACTTTGGACAACAATGGCGACTCCACCCGACAGCCGGTTGCTTTGCGAGCGGTCGCGACGTATAACAGTGTAACCTTTTAGTATTTTGGCGTTTTTTGGTCCCAGATTCGTTTCCTGCAAGCATACCGCTACAGGAGAGATGCTTGAAAATATGTCTTTAATGTCGCTGAAGTTTCGTGTCATGCCTCTGCAGTTCCAATGGATGATGTATGTCATTACGTGAAATGATGTGTATAAAATTATTATTTTGAGTTAGTTGGGCATAAGCTAAAATGCGACACTATTCGTGTGCTTCGTCACTTCTTTTTTTGTGGGGCCGAAAGTGTGTTTCGGCTCCCTTTTCCTCCTTTGCAGGGAGGTATGATGGGCTGCCCGATCGCCCTGCTAGTTGAAGCAGGGTCTGTCAGGCTCTCAGTGTCCGGTGGACTCACGTCCATGGACTCAGCACCACCAGGGTGCTCAACAGTGTTGGCGCCCGGGGAGAATGCTGGCCTCCTCAAGGGAAGCTGGCTACTCGGCACCGTTGTTAAGACCTCTTTTGCCTCGACATTAGGTTGGCTGGCACCAACGCTGCTCGAGGCTTTGGGGCCTCCCTGAAAAAAGGCACTTGGTGCCTTTTTTTCGTTCTTGTCTGAAGGACGTACCGTGGCCACTAGGTCCTGGAGTTCGACCTGTGTGCCTACAGAGACCGTCGATGGTGCTTTCCCCCTTCGCACGGCTTCAGCATAGGTGCCCTTTTGGGCAAGAACCACTCGCTTGCGCGCTTCTGGATACGGTATGTTTTCTTTGGTTTTCAGTGTATGTCTTTTTCTTTTGGCCATTCTGGGCAGGAGCGTGAGTACGCTGCATAGGGCCCCTTGCAGTTCACACAGTTTAAAACGTTGGTGCACTCGCCATCTTCATGTTCATTCTGGCCGCATTTCATGCAGGTTGGATTACCACGACATGAATGACACCTGTTCCTGAACCTCTGGCACCGGAAGCACCTGCGAGGATTAGGTATGTAGGGCCTCTCACGTAGGTAAAGGTACGCTACCTTAACTGCAGCAGGAAGCGTCGTGCTTGCGAAGGTCAATATTACATTCCTTGTGCGGGTTTCCTTTTTATCTCTACGGATGATGATTTCTCGTGCGGCAAGTACACCTTGATCCGCTAAAGCATCCTCAATTTCTTCGTCGGTGCACTTGAGCAGTTCATTGTTGGATATTACACCTCGCGTGTAATTGAGAGATCGGTGAGCTGTTACATGGACTTCATGTTGTCCGATTTTTCCAAGGTGTCTGATTTTGTCACCTTGTTCTTTGTTTTTCACTTCTATGAGGAGATCCCCTGAATTCAATTATTTTGCACTGTAATTGCTTCCAATGCATTCTTTGATTGCTTTTGTAATCAGGAATGGTGATATGTCCTGAATCTTGGTTTCAGTCAATGACATTACAACAAATAATTTCGTGTAATCGCTCTCTTTAGTCAGAAAGTTTCTATTGGCTTCGGTGCGACCCCTTTTACGGGACCGATCATTGTGGAAAGGGGGGTACTTTTTTCCATAGAAAAGCATGATCATTCGGTAGCTATGCTGGCCACCCACCATGGAGTCCAACAAGGGGAACGTATACACACGTTAGCCTTGCATTGCTACTATAACCCTGTGGTCCTGACCAAGGGAGGTCAGTGCCCCAGAGTTAACCCTAGCCGCCAGAAAAATTGGAAGTAAACGAAAAAGAGAAGACGACAGGACAGGTAAGAAGTGAGCGTTAAAGACGAAGATGTAGGAAGAGAGAGATAGGAAAAGGCGACTGCCGATTTCCCCTGGGTGGTTCAGCCCAGGAGTGCCGTCTACGTGAAGCCGGGGCCAAAGGGGTGTGTTGCCTCTGCTGGGGGGCCTTAAAGGTCCAATCACCCGGTGTCAGCTCAATCCCCCGGATCCCCTTTTCCCCGGACACGGCAAAGCCACGCACAGCTAGGCGTGGGAGGAAGTCAAAACTCCCCCGTTAGCTCCGGTCCGTGGTGTCGCTACACACCCAACGCCTACTTGCGCAGGCGTTCCTGCGGGGCTTTTTTCCTGGGTTCTGATATTTGTGTTTAAATATTTGCATCAGGTAGAACATTACCTGCTGGTTTTTAGCCTAACTATTGTTTCAACCTTTCCGATTCAAACTGGTATGAAAGACTGTGCCACTACTAATATGCAGAACCAATACATAATAGACAAAGTTGGTCGGAATGATAATTGTTGCAGTTGAAAGCCAAAGGCAGGAAACTTGAGCGAGAACACTTTTTTACAGAGGAGCTGTTACATTCTAAACTATAGTATAGGCTCTTCCCACAAACTACGATGAACTTGTCAGTACTATATAAGAGACTCGTGCCAATATATAAAAGAGTCGTGCAAGCTAGTTTTCTTTCTCACCGTAAGTTCTTTTTCTATGCTAAAGTACTAGATACCACGCACATCTAAGACTGAAAGTTCCTTTCTATAATATGACTTTCGACTGAGCGGTGATACCAGAATTTCGGATGAAATTTGACAGTTCTTAGCTTGAAACCAGCAACACAAACATGCGTCAGCATGACAACACTCAACTATCTGAAACACGCGTAAAGTGCTTGACGTCACTGAGATAAGCAAATGTTGTAGGTAAAACGTCTTTCGAAGTTCTCTCCCCGTGAGACTGTTATGGCTGTATATGGAGCATACATTTATTATTAGGTCGTGATTATCCATAATTTCCAGTGGATCACTGCATGCGGAGACTGAAAATTTCTAACCACCTAGAGAGCAGGTGTAGTTTGAAGAAATAAAGCAGAAACGCTTACACCCTGTATGGAGAAACTAATGCATTAGAAAAAAACATGCTGCGAATAAAATAATAAAATCAGTTTTCTTGGCAGGGTTTGGAGCCGGAAAACCACATGCTTCCAAAGCTTGTGTCTCAATACTGGTCCAAACTCACATAAAGTGATTATATTCAAACTATATGAATGTGTTCTACATGTCATGCAAAACAAATGTAAATGGAAAACACCTTCTATGAAAGCTTGTGGTTTTGGAATAAATGCCCTCTGCGCGACAACATAACATCAGGCGAATTGCTCTTTCGCGAATACTTCATGCCACAGATGTATTTTTCCATGTACTGTTTAAGTTAAGAAGAAGCCGATATTGATCGAAAATAGTGTTCTGGGGAATACTGCAACTTCCACTGCAACACTGTGACTATGTATACCTTAAACAACTCCCAAAAAGGATCTTGCAGCCACCAGTTCCACTGATCACCAACCTCCCCAAAATGAAATGGCACTGAGTTACCTATTTAGGTCCTCAATATTTTTTGATGAAGTGAGTAAAATAAAGGCTTCAATTGAGTAGTCTGTCTGAACACTTTAATGCTGATATAAAATGAATACTGGTATTGCATCAACTACATGCGTTACTAGTATACTTGTGTACAACTTTTTGTGGCTAACATGTAAAGACACAAGGTAGCGTTTTTTCACAACTATATGGAGACTATGGGAGTGTTATTCAAGTAGGAGGCTCAGATATTTACCATGATCGGAATACATGAACACACAGAATAGATGTATGTTCACAAAAGACAAACTAGACTTTGTGCACATTCACAGAGAACAGGCAACAGTCATGACATTCCTTTGTGCAGCAACGACACAGCTAGCACAATTATCCTGCCTGTTCTGCACAAAGTGAATAGAACCTCAACGTTGCATGGAGAAAGGAGGAGCTGATTACTACACCCACCACTTTTGATGGCTAGTTGGGCTTAAGCTCCTCCTGCCCCAGGGCGGCTATTTTATGTAGTGATGCCTTTTTAAAGGCAAGAAGACGTTTTCCCACTAATCACATTTTGTCAATGATTGAAAGCAACAGTATACACCTGTTATCAATAATATCAGGCAAAATAGCACCCAAGATCATCTTTCTAGCTTCATGAAAGCAAATAGATTAAGCAAAAAGTAGGCATATTGCCTATGAATGCTGCAGTACTCAAGAGCCATATTTGAAGTTCATAAAATCAAACAAAGCCAGTTTGCCTGAAATTAACAATCTGTGGGTGTGTGACTGCCACAATGGGCAAATAGAATTTTTTCTTGAGAGTTATTCGGCTCCATTGCTTTCTCAGCATTCTTTGTTGTATCAATAGGCGGGTACAAATTAAGAAGACCCTAAAAGGCCCCACCCAGAGGACTAAAGCACGGCAGTCGATTGCCTCCACAGCTAAAGAGATAGTCCTGCTCATGCACTCAGCAATGTTCTTCGAAAGCGGGTTCACTGGCCGCCTAGCTGATTGGGGTGGTCTGGGATGCACGCTCATTGGTGCAGTTTGCGTGCATCCGCCTTTGGAAAGGAAAAGGCGCAGACTTCTAAAGTCTTAGCTGACTATAGTTATAGCAGTTTCTAACAATTGTGCATGGAAGGCTATGTTGCTGGTACAGCGACACTAAATCTTAACATTTTTAGGCACTAATTATCAAGATACCAAACTCTAACTAGATGATTTCATGTGTTGTATTCGTCAGTATCTCAATAATGACATTACTTCACAAATTGTGAGTCACTAATAGGCCTTGAGACAATAAACTTTGTTATACTAATTTGAGTTATATCTTTAAACTATTTTCCATAAATCAAAACATGCTTTTAGAAGCACAGTATCTTACATCAAAATTTTTAAAATAATAAACAAACAAATAAACATTTCGAGAGAGAAAATCTTGCAAAAATTGAAATGGTTAAGGCATATAGGTAATACAATTTTTGCTGCAGTTTTTTATAATTATTAGTGAAAATGCATTGCTTATTGAGTCACTGTGACAATACACTCAAAACAGAGGGAACGTATGACAACACCATTAGATATGGTCCAGTTAATCAGACATGAAGCTTCTTATGCAGCTTGAAGACTAATTTTCATTTTCAAATAACTAACACAACATGCCCCATTACTTGTTTAAAGCGAAAAATCTGGAAAACTAAACTAATTATTACTAAAGGTGTGCAAATACTTGAAATTTTAAAAAATTTTACTACTGGAACTATTCGATTTTCCTAAAGACGTATACAGTGAACGTCTAACTAAAAGTGACGCCTTCAAATTTTCAAAACGCTTCACCTCAGCATATTACCATATTGCGGCAAAGCTGCCTTTCAAGTTACGCTACGATCGCAAATGTATTGGCTCGCGAAAATGCTGGCTCCAACATGAAGATGAGTGATTTGGCAGAGGTGGGGGCTCAATGTTGTTTTGGACCTAAAGTTTGGGCAGGAAGTCTAAAAATTTTTAGCATCCAAAATTTCAGATGTTCTTATTGGCCTCTATGAGCCAGATTTGAAACTTCGGACTCAAAAGGGTGCACACCCTCAGTTGGGCTTCCACAGAAGTTGAGAGAGGAAAAGAGGCTGAGGCAATAGTATCTTAGTCTTTCACATGTATAGTATTGCTGGCAACACTTTTGACCGCACCAAATCATGTATATAAATACCATTCAGCATCTGCATTGCCTCATCCTTGATAAGACAACTATGAAACACCACCCCGCCTGCACATCATCAGTCTAACAAAACCTAACACTTTCATGTTGTTATCTCGTAAGGCCATGCTTAAAAATCCTCTCGAACTTTTTTTTTGGCTATTTTGCTTCAAAGTAATAAAAATTGTCTAGAAATGTTGAGAAATATTAAAAATATTCTATCTGATTCGAACTTGCACTTAAAATTCGAATTTGCTTCGCACCCAAAATGTTCATATTCCTCTAGCTCTACTAATAAGTTAATCTTCACTGCAACATAAATAAAGAGAAATGAATCGCACATACAGATTTAGGAATTTTCCCATCAATTCCATGAAGTGATATATTAAGATCACATAATTGGTGCAGAGATTTGATTTCATATCACCTTACCAGACCACAAAATTTGGACAATGCAATACGAGTGTTAATGTGAGTTCATCAAGATATAAAACACCTGAATTATTCCATTCACTCATTCAAAACACATGCTGAAGCCTTTTTCTGCACTGCTACAAAGCTGACCATGAGTACAAAAGTCTATGGCATTGCTCTAATAAGATAGTGCTCTGCATATATCGAGTGCTTCCTGAAGTCTGCCTAAAAAATTTTATTTCCTGTCACAGTTACCACACTTGCAGTCCTTGAGAATAATCATTTGAGGATACAACCTTAATTACAAGACAAAAATGATGCATTACAATTGAAATTATTCATGCATTTAGCTGATTACCTGGTGTGCAGAGGACTGTTACGCCTGCAAGTCCACACCGAACGTCAATGCCTCTGAAAAAGGCAATCTGTGTCAAGGCCAGCAAACGAGCCCACCTGACGCGATCAGCTCAACGAAATCAGCAAGCGGCGGCGCCGGTCTGTCATGCAAAGCACCGCAAGCTCCCTCAGCCTGCAAGCCCGTTGAAGCAATCGGCGCCTTCCAGTCTGGTGAGTCTTATGCAATGCGTGGCAACATTCCTCGTCCTTGGCGCAACTACGCGCAAACGGAAGCGAAGAAATCAAGTATGGTTCCTAAACAACGCACTGATACCACACGGGCGTTTGAATCATGCAAGCCGCTAAACTGCTACAACTGCAAAAAGGAAGGGCACATCGCGATAAACTGTAAGCAAAAGTTTGCTTTCGCAACAATCCGAGAATCGGAAAAGAACATGGAGTTGTTGGAGCCGTGTCTCTAAGAAATTAGTGTGAATGGGAAAACGTGTCGAGCACTTCGAGACTCAGCGGCAACTATGGACGTTGTTTATCCTTCGATGGTGTCTCCAGATGACTTTACAGGAGAATGCGCGTGGATCAGGCAAGTCGCCAAGGAGCAGAGTGCTTGCTTACCAATTGCTATGGTTGTCATTGAAGGCCCGTTCGGTAAGCTTCGCACCGAAGCGGCTTCGTCTGCCGCGCTTTCCGATCGTTTTTCTTATCTATTTTCTAATAACTAAGAGCAGCTTCTCAAAGAGCAGGGTAAATCGTTCTTCTCCAACTTAGCGTACATGGCCCTCACGCGATCACAAGCATGGAAGCTTTCGCAGGAACTTGATCTTGTTCCATCTGGCGAAGCACCAAGTGCAAAAGCTGCTGGTCTGTGTGACCTTGGCGGCGAGACGATGGAACCTCAGACAGGAAATCCTGCGTGCGAGTCATTTGAGCAGTCACTCGAGCCGCCCGTTGCCGAAGCGACTGGCGCGGTCTGTGTTGGCGGAGGAGATGACATGGCGCCATTGAGTCAGAGCGAGAGGGGCGCAACGCTCTCGCCTGTAGCGGAAAGTTGGAGTAAGCTGTCGAGGGTTGATCGAGAAACGCTCATTCGAGAGCAGCGTGAGGACCTCTCAATTAAAGCGCTAATGCAAAGCGTAAACTTGCGAAAAAAGAAAAAGAATGTTTCCTTTTTTGAGAAAGCAGGGCTCCTGTATCGAAGCTACACAAATGCACAAAGTCGCAAATATGAGCAGCTCTTGGTGCTACAAAAGTATCGTCACCAACTAGTGGAACTGGCGCATAGAAACGCGTGGGCAGGGCATCTCGGCATAAAAAAAGACAAAGGCTAGAGTTTCCCTTGAGTCTTATTGGCCGAAATGCTTGAAGGATATTGAAGACTTTGTACGCTCATGCGACACTTGTCAGAGAGCGAGGAAATCGACGGACAAGTGTAAGACACCCATGAAGCTTGTGCCAATTATCACAGAACCTTTCCGGCACCTATTAATTGATATCGTTGGGCAATTTCCAGAGTCAAGGCAAGGTTCTTGGAACATCCTGACGGCCCTCTGTGTATCCACAAAATTTCCGGAAGCAATACCACTTAAGGAGCTCAATTCCCCTCATGTCGTGGACGCACTGCTATCTATATTTGCACGAGTCGGATTTCCTTCTCAAATCCAATGCGACAGTGGTAGTGTCTTCACCAGCTGCCTTACCTCTACCTTTGTGAATAAATGCGGAAAAAGAGTAGTGCACACCTCGATCCATCACCCGCAATCAAATCCGGTAGAGCGTATGCATTCCGTTCTGAAACGGATACTGAGAGCTCTTTGTTAACAACGAGCACAAATGCGCCTGGGAAGAGTGTATTCCTCTCGCTATGTTCGCTTCGACATGAGCTCCTCATGAAAGCACTGCCTTTAGCCCTGCAGAGCTTGTATATGGCAGGAGTTTGAGAACACCATTGCTACGCGAGTCCTGGGAGGGATTCGATGAGGACCCTAATTTAGTTGCGTACATTCTAGACCTCCTTAGACCTTCTTCTGAGGCTTGGAAAAACGAAAGATCTTGTGGAAAGCTACATGAAGGCTGCACAAGTGTTGTCAAAGGAGTACTACGACGATCGGCGAAGAAGCGCGCTTTTGAAGTAGGTAGTCAGGTAATGCTGCTGTGGCCGTCCAAAAAGAACAAGCTTGAGGTTCATTCAGAAGGGCCCGCCAAAATAATTTCGAAGCTTTCTGATACTAATTATGAAGTGAAACTAGGAAGGCGGCTGAACGAAATTTACCAGAGTAACTTGATGAAACCATATATTCAACGTCAAGCGGTCGCAAGTCTGCAGTTGGATGGTTCAGAGGAAGAGATAGCAGAAATTTTGAGTTCTAGTGATGTAATCGAAAGGGGATCGGAGATAATCTTGGAGCAGTTGAACCTAGAGCCTAGGTTAAGTGAAGTCCAGAAGGAGGACTTGAGAAGGATTGCTTCCGAGTTTGAAGACGTGTTTTCGGACCGTCGTGTTTCCGGGACGGTCCGAAAACACGTGATTGAACACGATATCGAGCTAACTTGTGAGGAGCCAATCCGTAGCAAGCCGCATCGTTGTTCCCCTGTGCAAAAGCTAGCCTGTTATGTCTCCGGTTCAAGTTTTGTGGTCGAAACAAACCACTGTCCTCTAACCTGGTTAAATAACATATCGTCTAAAAGTGGCCGGTTACTGAGGTGGAGCATGATACTCCAACACCACAAATTTGACGTTCGCTACAAAAAAGGAAAGCTAAACGATAATGCAGACGCATTGAGCCGTGCGTTTTAGTTAGTACCTTCTCCACTTTTCGGTCTTTCGCTGGCCAGTCGGGGCAAAATTTTGTCTTCTTAGCTGAGCGCTCTCATCCAGAGTGATCTCAATGGGCCAACTTTATGTTGTATTCTATTTTGTTACGTTATTGTACGTGTAAAAATTTGAGTTCTCATTTTAAGAGTCTTCTGCCCCACATGCGCCTCTTGATATAGAGGAAACGAAATTCCGATAGACACGTAGCTAGGTATATGGTGTACTATACTTTGTCTGCTGTTCGGTCGTGTGACCGAGGGCGCTTGCTTGTGTCGTGTGATGTCTGTTGTTAAACCGTTCTTGACAAGTTGCATAACCTTCGACAAGTGCCGAGACCAAAAATCGTCAAAAGAGACGAGTGAAGCTGGCCGGCAAGTTGTGGCGACAAGCCAGTGGAGCTGAGATCCGTCCTTAAGAATAGGATGTATTCACGGAATGGAGTCTGGAGCTGCATTCTCCCCATGACCCTGGAGGGGAACCTGGAGGGACCTGGCGGAAGAGCGCGCCCGACATCCGAGCCACGTGGAAGCAGCTCGTCTTTCCCGCGCATTGTCTGGCGGAGGGGGTGCTGTTACGCCTTCGAGTCCACACCGAACGTCAATGCCTCTGAAAAAGGCAATCTGTGTGAAGGCCAGCAATCGAGCCCGCCTGACGCGATCAACTCAACGACGTCATCAAGCGGCGGCGGCGGTCTGTCATGCAACGCACTGCGAGCTCCCTCAGCCCGTTGAAGCAATCGGCGCCTTCGATTCTGGCGAGTCTTACGCAATGCGTGGCAACATCCCTCGTTCTTGGCGCAACCACGCGCAGCGGCGGGCCCCATTGAAGGATTCGGACATCACGGCCAGCGGTGCTTCCGGTTGGACAAACTTCCAACCAGAACTGAAACTTCCAATCCAACCAACTAGAAACTCCCAATCCAACCGGTGTCTATAAAAAGAAAACCCCTTTGACGCGTCACCAGCAGCTGAACTAAGTGTCAGAAAGGCCTCTCGTCGGTTCGAGCCCCTTCGTATTCAGCACGCCCGGTGTCCTTGGCAACCATGAAAAGATGGCCCACGAGATATGTTGCTTATCATCCAAACCTCACAAACAAAAACATGATCTGGATTGTGGCGATTTCCGAGTCTCTCGGGTCGGAGACAAAGACATATAGCACTGAATGATGGTTTATTTCCTGCATAAAACCACATCCTGTCATCATCTAAAAATCACCTAATAGATGTGGCAATATATTCAAAGCTACATGCCTACATAAATCTAGCAATGCTGCTAACATTTGTGGTGACACTGAATAGTGTGATCAAATAGTCCACATACACAGTGTAATGTAGGCACCTATTGCAATTCACTACATGTATTTGGTGACATCGTGTGGAATATTTCACTAAATAATGAATTCTGAGCACAAGTTACAACAAATGCGTCCTTGAATTCACAGCAGGTATACACTGCCTCTACTTTTTAGCAATATGATGTTTCAAGCACTGAAGCGTAAAAATAATCAACTCTTTCGTTACCATGCCTATTCAAATCAATCACCGGTGATCGACGCTTCGGATTGTAGATTTTAGCATGTTAAATTTGTTTCTCGTGCACCCAGCATTTTCTAGTAGGTGGTCCAGCCACTCAACTTTCAGAATCAATTTGAACTTGCCCGTTTGGGCAACATGATGATTTCTGACAGATCTTTGCATGAACCAATGTGCGTGTATTGTTGGCAAACTGCCCTAGGCTGGCAAACTTGACAAAAGTGCATGCCCCTCGTGATTATACAGCAGTAACATCGAAGTTCAATAATGAAAGGAAGCCTTGCACGCCAAAAATCGAATTGAAGTGTCAGCTTTGCAATTTGATATCGTTTAACAATAGTAAATGCCTGAAATTTATGCCAGATATTCAATAGACAGCTGTTGCTTTAAGTCAGGGAAAATTTATTCTACAAAAAAATATTTACGATAGTCTGCCGCATGTTTAAAATGTCGAGATGGCCTTCTCAGCCAGTTTCCAGCAGCTTTGATTTTGCTTGTATCGTTACATCTGACACAAGGTTGCATATAGTGTCACTAATCGCTCCTATCGCGTTGTCGTCACGCGCGCATGGGTGCGCACTGCAAAAGACATGCACTACTCGAAACTGGCTTGCAACCCCACCAGAATTGAGTGAGGACGAGCTTCTAGTTCGAGGATGACAGCAATACAGCTTCAAATTTTATGGAGGCGATGTTTTCCGTTAGCTTGAGACATCCACAGCCGTTCACGGGTTTTTGTTTACATCCTCAAGTTGTCTCCTCCACCGTAAGTGCGTATAGCTTCTGACCTTTGAGCACAATCTTATAGCTACTCTGGTTACGTGCGTGGTCCACACTTCGCTGGGGCACAGTGTGTTGGTGCTGACTGCAGAGCTTCTGCTGAAGACAAGAAGGCCCTCGGAGCACATCTTGGCCCTGACTACGGAGCAGTGCGAGACGTTTTAGAGCTGCACATGACATTGTCCTTTCTTAATACGATTGGCACGAAAATTCAAAGAAATATGCTTGGATGCATATATAGTAACACCAACCTATGCAGAGTGAGGTGGCTCATGGAAAGAGGTGACGCTAGACGAAATAGTGAAGTTCATTCGATATCTCATTTATAGAGGGATTATTCACATCACGGGTATCCATCTATATTGCAACTATATTGGGAATCCATCTATAGTTTCCAGGTGTGCTGTGACCCAACAATGAGTAGCACGTCTGTGCAGGTTTCATTCACTTTATAGAGATGGCATTATTACCTTCAAGGCTGGCATTTGGCATCTTTGTTTGAAAGATACACAGCTTTTTTTTTTTGCCTTTTTCACATAAACTGAAACTCAAAGTGACCAGAACCAGAAAACGCACACACGTTTCCTCTGTGTTGTGCTTCTGCACCCGTAAAAGGCACAATGATCCATTAGTTGCGCTAAAAAATCTTGAGGAGCAGCAGGAAGAATGCACGCACGTATTTGAATGAAGTGCATTTAAAAACTGCGACAAAACAGTGGCAAGCAACACAGTATAGAAATAAGCCGCCGCTACCCTTTTTCAAAATAAAAGAAAATATGTGTCATCCCACATCCTATGCAGCAAAAATTTATTTTTTGGATGCACTTTCAAGCCTTAGGTCGGAGCACATGACACAGAGTGCTCAAGCATGGGCAGCGCCTCCTCTATTTTTTTCAGTGCCGGGGCGAAGGAGCGAAGTACAATGGGAACCAGCCGTCGGCTTTAGTGCGGCGTTCAGCTATAATGCGCTGCTACGGGAATAGAGTCGCTGCCGCGATGCGGCTCGCTGAAACGCAGGTGGGATCAGCATTCGCAGCTCTTATATGGTCGAGTTTTCAGTTGTATTTACACTGATTGAAGTATAAACAAAATTTTTGTAAGCAGAAACAGTGAAGCACTCATCGCACTTCACAACAAGTCTTTTTTGAAGGCATGTTCTGTTCATGGCTATTGCTGTCGAGGCACGCGCTCGCGCGTCGTCTACTCCACCGATATCAAAGCATGGTCAAGTGATGCTCGTAAAATTGTTCTTTCATCATTATGCTCGCTAGTCTGATAGTGTGTTTTTAAGTGTTTATGAGTCAATTTTCGAAAGACCTGTTTGCCAATAGCTAATACCGAAAGCTTGGGTGCTTAAGAGCACAGGTGTACGCTGACATCTATTGGCTACATGCAAGCGTGGAGTGCATGCCTTAAATAGCATGAAATAAAATGTAACACTGCTTCCATGTAGATACATGATCTCAAGTTCCCTGCGCAAATCTTTTGTCATGTACATTTGTTGCCACCCGGAAGCAAAAAAATGGTGCATCAAAAAACCAGGTAGTTAACCAAGCGATTGTATCGTTTCATAGACTAAAGCAGCTTTATTGTGATGACATGAAAAACAAACAAAAACAACTAGTTCTTCTGCGCACTTTTTGTAAGACTGCCCGATATATGTGAACAAATGCTGTTGTGTTCGTCACGCTGTTGACCTTGAGCAAATGTTAGACGCATGAAAAAATGCAGCCTGCCATCAGCGCTGTCACTTGATGACGTGAGAATTTGCGAACATGCACAGAGATATGAATGCCAAATTAAAGATAAGGGGAAAGCCTTACATGCCTCATCAAACGTGGAAATATATCGTGTGTGTCGGCAACGTTCGCATGAGTGATGCGAAAAGTCATCATGACGCGCTGTCGTCAACGTATGACTTCACAGTTCGCAAAAATTTGTGTCTTCATCAAGGTGTCCCAATTACATCACGAAGTTACGTTATATGACGACACATGATGTCATCATCACTCAGCATGATCATTTTGCACTGCCATCGTCATGAGTGGGTCGATAATAGAGTCAATGCAACACCACGTAAGGTAAGAAAAAACTTTGGAGGGGGCGGGGAGTAACAATACACTGACTAAAGAAAAAATAAGTAGAACATTTCTTTTGCCTTCAAATCATTTTAGGTAAATGCATAGGGCACCCTGTGAGCTTTTGTTTTCAAGAGCAATGCACGACAAGTCATGGTTTACATTGATTGAGATTGCACCATTTGAACGGTGAAAAATAAAATTATTGTGGAAGCAAACCCCGCGTGCTATTCATACGCGTGCGAATCTCACAGTTTCGCCTACTTAGAGCTGCCATTTTCATTTCTATCTGTGAAGTCCTCTTGCTGGAAATGGGAGCTACATACTTTTGTATAGTTCGAAGTTGTATTGGGCAACTGTCACGAGTAGGAGCCCCTCGAAGGCAAAGACGACAAGGAAGTTCAAAGAAGATAGGAAAAGGCGCGAGCACGCGCACTGTACAGCGAGGTCCGAGGCGAGTGACCCCAGCGGCGATCGGCGCGCGAGCAGCGACGAGCTGGGATTGTCGACCTGGGCTTGGGAGAAGGTCGAATCGCCAGCTAGCATACTGGCGACAGGAGCGTCAGGACAGCCCGGGATTCCGTGACAATTGGTGAGCCTGCGAGGATCCAATGGGGCCCAGTCACTGATTATAGGTTGTTGCGGTGATGGATTGGGACAAAGTATTAACGGTTGTTCAAGAGCAAAAGCTAAGTAAGGAAGAGGGTTTAAAGTTAATTGAAGAAAACGCACTCAGGAAAAGCGGAAGCTAGTGAGGAAGGAACACCAGGCCAAACTTGAGGCAAAACGCGCAGAAGTGCAAGAAATATATGCAAGAGAAAGGTAGGCGCTAGAGCGGCAACTGCGATTGGCACAAGCCACAGGTAGACCGAAATAATAAACACATACAGAAAAGAAGTCATCAGCAGAAATTGGTGTGTGCGGTGTTCCCTGTTATGCTTCGGTTGAGCGTAAGGTTAGCTAGCAGGAGTTTAATGCCAGCGAGACAGGTCATGTGAGGGATGAGTTGCAGAGAAAGGAATTAGATGTTGCAGAGAGTTGCAGTAAGTCAATGGTTAGAGTAGAAGACGTGGATACTGTAGAACAGTGCACGGAGGAAGCGAACGCAACCAAGCTAGGTAGCTAAGAGACAGTGAGCAGATGTTCGGGGTTGGGCAGGCATATTGAAAGAAAAAGAACGACGCATTGATGAAAGATAATAATGCCGGAGGGTTCCAGAAAGAATGAGATGCTTTTCACGTGCATTGTAAAACGCATAAAAATAAGAGAAAATGAGTCAGCTGTAGACGCCGAGAGAACCGGTCAGGGTCACCAGGACGCAAGTAGAGTGGTGCAAAAGTTGGAGACGCATGAGATGAAAGAAAACCACTCAGAAAGAGCTAACGCTATGCCTTGACCATCAGGCAGGAAAACTAGTGAGGAAAAGAGTCGACGCAGCGAGAGTCAGGACGCTACGTACGACAGCTGATTCAAGGAGGCATCGGAGTAAAAGGAACAGAGGCATTAGCTGTGTCGAGCGTCTTGAACCATTGGGCGCGAGTAGACATAGGAAGAAACTGAAAAAGACGTGGAATGTGAAAAAGTACAGATTGAAGTGTGTTGTCCCAAACTCGTGATTGCTTTCATAGAAAACAGATGGTCTTCTGGAATGTGTTTGAAGTAGGTCGACAGATGACTTTATTTGAAGCTGAATTTTGTACACAATGAGTTAGTCAACATTGTGAACAGTGAGTGTTACACTCTTGTGGTAGCTAAATTTTCGAGTGTAGCCAATAGTGTTACAAACGATAGAATAATGGACTTGCCAAACAGTGTAGTGTTAGATGCAAAAGTGCTTTTTGGCGACCACCGTGAAGTGAAAGTTACTTTAAAGTGAACACTTGGCAAGCGAAGGCATCTACAAGATCAAGAAAGAGAGGCAAGCAGTTTTTTGAGAAAAAAACTCTTGAAAAAGGGGGCAAATGTCATAAAAAGAAGCCCTTCAGAGACAAAGACGACGAGGAAGTTCATAGAAGATTGTAAAAAGTGCGAGTAGGCTCACCATACAACAAGGCCCGAGGCGCTAACCCCAGCGGCGATAGACGCGCGAGCAGCGACGAGCTGGGATTGTAGACGTGGGCTTGGCAGAAGGTTGCCTCGCCACCAAACGCAGTGGCAATGGGAGCGGCAGAACAGTGACTCGGTAACCTGTGACGCGGCCGTCCCGAGAAGACGGAGACCTCGACACGTTTCGAAGGAGGCTGCTCGGGATGCAGTAGCTGCTTACAGCAAGCACCGACGTTTCTGGCACAAGCCCCCTTCGAGGCCAACCAACGAAGACAGTCCGCGAATGGCCACGTCAACATACAGCAATAGGTATCGCCTGCGGCCACTAGACCCAACCTAGGAGGCCTACCCCACATCAACACCGGCATCAGGCGACGATGACGACGGGTGACCAGGTCGGCAACAGCAGCAGTGACAACGTTCGTAGAGAACGTCGAAAACCTCGACAGATACCGGAAAGAACCAATCAAAACATTGACGTCAAGATAATCAGCGTGACCAATCCCGGACATTGACGAGCTGCGAATCGGCTTGGTAACTATCAGGCTAAAGATGCCTGATGTTGACTAGGACGATTTAGCGGGTAGCCTGGTGGGAATATAAGCTTAGTGAGGCTTAGTTTGCATTTTTAGGGCAGTTTAGTCTGTATGGGGGTTTGTTTGTGGGTTAATTTTAATTTAGTTCGGAGTTATTACTAGTTGTTTTGTACATTTTTTTATATATTTTTAGTGAGTGTTTATTAAATGGGTGTTGGTAACAGAGTGATGTCTCAGTTTATCGCCCGCAGTAGCAGCCTGTAACTTGCGACAGTGACGATTGTCCCGCCTGATCGCAGAGAGCCACCTCCCCCGTACATTAGAGGCAGCTGGTATTTCATGGAACGAAAGCCCATCAGTGTTGTTTTTTTTGCTTCAATTACCCTGTGGCCCATAGCTGCTTTACGCGTCCCTCTACCTATACGTCCGTCGGCTAGTCTGTCTGTCTGTCCGTGCGTCCTTGTAGTGAACACTCCAAGTACCACCATCTTGCATACCCTGTAGCACATAGCCGCTTTACGCGTCCGTCTATCCGTCCGTCCGTCTGCTAGTCTGTCGGTCCGTCCATCCATGCGTCCGTCCGTGAGTCCATGTAGTGAACACACTGAGTACCGCCATCTCACGTCTCACGTACCCTCTGGCGCAAAGACATTTTACGCGTCAGTCTACCTGTCCGTCCGTCTGCTAATCTGTCTGTCTGTCCGTCCATGCGTCCGTCCACGCGTCTATCTAGTGAACACTCCAAGTACCACCATCTCGCATCTCGTATATCCTGTGGCACATACCCATTTTACGCTTCCGTCTATCTGTCCATCCGTCTGTCTGTCTGTCCGTCTATGCGTACGTTCATGCGTCCATCTAGAGAACACTGTGAGTACCGCCATCTCGCATCACGCCTACCCTATGGCAAATAGCTGCTTTATGCGTTCGTCTACCTGTCCTTCCGTCTGCTAGTCTGTCTGTCCGTCCGTGCGTCCGTCCACGCGTCAATCTAAAGAACACTCAAAGTACCACCATCACGCATACCCTGTGGCACATAGCCGCTTTGCGCGTCCGTCTTACTGTCCGTCCGTCTGCTTGTCTGTCTGTCAGTCTGTCTGTCTGTCCGTCCATGCGTCCGTCCGCGCGTCCATCTAGTAAACACTTCAAGTACCACCATCTCGCATCTCGTATACCCTGTGGCACATACCCGCTTTACGCGTCCGTCTAACTGCCCGTCCGTCTGTCTGTCTGTCCGTCCGTGCGTCCGTGTGTCCATCTAGAGAACACTCTGAGTACCGCCATCTCGCATCTCGCATACCCTGTGGCACATAGCCGCTTTACGCACCCGTCTACCTGTCCGTTCGTATGCTAGTCTGTCTGTCCGTCCAAGCGTTCGTCCGTGCGTCCATCTAGAGAACACTCAATGTACCGTCATCTCGCATACCCGTTCGTATGCTAGTCTGTCTGTCCGTCCAAGCGTCCGTCCGTGCGTCCATCTAGAGAACACTCAAAGTACCGTCATCTCGCATACCCTGTGGCACATAGCCACTTTATGCGTCCGTCTACCTGTCCGTCCGTCTACTTGTCTGTCAGTCTGTCCGTCCATGCGTCCGTCCGTGCGTCCATTTAGAGAACACTCAAAGTACCGCCATCTCGCATACCGTGGCACATAGCCGCTTATCGTGTCCGTCTACCTGTCCGTCCTTCTGCTAGTCTGCCTGTCAACAATGCCTTGTGAAGACATTGTTGAATCTCCAGACTATTGAATCTCCAGACATGTTGAATCTCCAGACTATTGCTTTAGAATTGCTGAACACTTCCTCATTGCGTGGGCTGGGGCTAGTTACATAGACAAGCGTAATGGATATGTTTAACAGTGCTTAATTTCAAGTAGGAATTTCACAAAGTAAAGTTCATTTGGATGTCCCTACAATAGCTTTCCTAATAGCCCTTTCATGGCATTATTATTGCATTTATTATTTGAATGGTTGTCGTGACAGTTCTCATTGTTTTTAGGCATACATAAATACATACACACATACATTAAAATGACCGGAAAAGGAAAAGATGAGTGATGATTGTGGTTGTCATGGCTTAATAGGCTCTCCGAACCTGCTTTCGGAAATACACTCAAACCTCAATATTACAATCACACCAGTCATGCAAATACTTCATTATATCTAAAAATTCATTAAAAATTTATATTTGTGGCACTGTATCAATGATAGAGCCATTCTTCACTTACTTTTTTTTAACCAATAATTCATTATATCTGGGTTCGTTATATCGAGGTATGAGTTATCCTGATGTTAAAAAGATGCAAGTGTGGCACATCTCTTGTTCAGGGGAGATGCGAAACTTAATACAATTTTTTTTCATAATTACATAGTTTTCATTTTTATTTGCTTTTGTATGTTTGGTTTCTCTAGTTTCACAACAAAAAAAACTGAAAATTGTAATGAAACTGAAAGTAGGTTAACCCTTTGCGGTCCAAAACTGTCACCCACTTTCCGCCTCTACCGGTCCAAAACTATTTCGCCACTTTCTGGCATTGAAAAGAGTAACATGAACTGTGGAATAAAAAAAAAAATGCCCGCAGCTTCCCTCGCGGGAACACTGAGGAGGATGTGGAGCATATAATTGGTTAACGGGGTGTTAAAGTGCGACTTACTTGGGTCGATGGCTAAATTGGTTAACGTGGTTGTGAAATGGGGTGTTAAATTGCGACTTACTTGGGTCGATGGCTAAATTGGTTAACGTGGTTGTAGGAGGGGGTATTAAATGAGTGAACACGTACACACGTATGCGAAAGGGCGGCGCCGGTCGAAGGGACGTCGATCATTGTGTTTGTGGATTCGTTGGAATTCATTTCACCGCGACCTTGGACGTCGACGCGCCGTACAAACCAACGGACGAGCGGCAACTGAGCGAGCGAGCGCCGACCTTGAGTATATATACAGCGCGACGGCGCATGCGCTGTCAGCTGTCGAATGTTCTCGAAGGAGAAGCGCGCGCGCGGCACAGATGGCGACGGCGCGACGGCGCATGCGCTGTCAGCTGTCGAATGTTCTCGAAGGAGAAGCGCGCGCGGCACAGATGGTGGGCGACGGCGCGACGGCGCATGCGCGCGCGTCAGCTGTCGAATGTTCGAGAAGCGGTGCGGACGGCGCACTACAAGGCGCGAGTATAAGATGCTTCCGCATCTAAAACTGACTCGATGTTTTTCGCTCCTGCATTCAGGGGGCAACTCCTTTGGCGATATTTGGGCAGCATATGATACCACTCAGAGCATTCTTTGGGTACCAGCTGGAGTTTTTACTTCAGGTTTTGCTGGACGAAAATGTTTTCTCCACTGCCGTCGTCGTCATCTCCGTCACTAATTTCTATCGAATCACTGCCATCACTGTCTGGTCGAGGCACGTAATTCTTTCCTTCAATACAGTCGTCCTCGCTTTCGCAAAAAACACCACCAAAAATTGCACGCAGTAAAAGCGTGACCATGCTTCTCAGCGAACCGTGCTTGAGTGGGTATGCTCTAGGCTCCGTGCTGAACATTGTGTTGCACCTTAGTGTAAAGACAAGTAAACCTCAACAAAGTAAGCTCCCTCATTCTTCAAGAGAAGGCGCTTCATGTATTACAAAGATACGCGCGACTTTTAGTGAAAAAAAAAACACAGAATATAAACCACGAACACATTTGTCAGGTGGTGCCAGACAGCAGACCACTGCGGTCTTGTGGCGTTGTCGTGCGCTGAGAGGACCGCAAAGGGTTAAAATCACTTAAAAAAAGAGTATAAAGAGGCCACTAAATACTATAAATAGCTCACTGTCTAGTCTCCTAAAAATTGTCACCTGGCTGCTCGCTATCGCATTTTGCATGAGCAGTTCACTGAGGCCACATGCTCAAAATAATTGATTTTCAAGCTCTCATGATGGAAGAAATCATTCTAAAATACATATTCTCGCCGCATAGATGAACTTTAACTTATGCCATGAAAATTAGTTTTTCTCTTGATTCACCTTTGGGAAACTTCCTGAGTTTAGACATGATGTTTTTGGTACTTTTGTTAGTCAAATGACGATGAGATATTGTCCACATATTCCTAAACATGTGAAGTGTGCAAGTATCTCATTTAACACTTGATATCATCTGTATAATTATTACGAAGCTAAAGCAAGCGATTGGTACATTCTGAGGATTCTAAGAGCTCTCACATTACAATTTTATTGCGATCGAAATTATCTGGACACTCTCCGTTTGATTTCGCCGTCGGCGTCGATGTCATGTACCGTATCTGTATACGTATCTAATAAATGAAAATGCAAAAAAGAAAAAAATCCAGCAAAAATACTCCGGCGTGCGAAACCGAATGTGGGACCTCCACGCCGTGAATGCGAGGCGTTAACCACTAAGCCACCGAGGGGTTTTTTTTCTTTATTATAAGCCACCGAGGGGTACTTCCTTCAATGTTTAAACGGCAAGCTATTTATATCTACCATTTACCGCCATTGGCTGGCATCTCGGAGGAGGGGGACTATTGTGTTTTCAGCATTATCAGCAAGATGGTGCAATGAGCGCGTACATTGGCCCGTGGAGATGAGAGGACTGGACGATGTCTTGCGTGCCCTTATCTCCCGATGGGGAGGATAATACGTCTTGGCCTACGTTGGGCATGCATGGAACGATTATGTTTGAGTTACGGGGCGCACAAAGGTCACTGCAATCCTTGCACAGCCTTCGTTTGCGGAAAGGGCGCACTTTTCAGACACAGCAAAGTAACAACTGAGACACTTATTCGCGTTCATCCATACCTGTGAGTACGTTTTGTGCATCATTTGTGGGTGAGAAACACGGGGAACGTTTCGATTTGCTTGCCATTCTGCGCGTGACCTTCCAATTTGTTTCTATCGCGTTCATTGCTTTGCTTTTTTGGCAAAGCTGTGACTTTTTCTAGTCCACTAAACTGTCTTATACTCACTCTTGATAGTTACTTTCATTTTACCGTTAATGTAGATCAATATGAGCCATTAATGGTGCAGAATCTTAAAAATTTGGTAGCACAAAACGTTTGTCCTAAGCAAACTATGCTTTACACATTGTCATGGCACAAATAAAAACTGTGCAGTTTATTATAAAATAATTACATATTTTGATATTATAATAAACCTTGTTTACAGCTGAATATTTCGTTGCCCTAAGCTACATATTGAACTTTTTTTTCGAATTCTACCCTTAAATTTGCCAGGGAGGCAGCGCGCACAACACGTCTCCGTGAACACGCACTCAGTTACCCTGCTCCTGGTGCCTCTAATGATGATGCTCCACGTAAACTGTGGCGCATTGTCTCAGCCTTGCTGTTGCCATCTTTCTCTGCCACGCAGTCCGTACAAGTTTTTTGTCAATACAGTGAAACTTCGTTAATTCGAGGTCACTGGGGCCGTGAGAAATCTTTAAATTAAGCAGGTTTTCGAATTGACGAAACATACAAAAAAAGCGCCCCGCCGCGGTGGTCTAGTGGCTAAGGTACTCGGCTGCTGACCCGCAGGTCGCAGGTTCGAATCCCGGCTGCGGCGGCCGCATTTCCGAAGAGGCGAAAATGTTGTAGGCCCGTGTGCTCAGATTTGGGTGCACGTTAAAGAATCCCAGTTGGTCGAAATTTCCGGAGCCCTCCACTACGGCGTCTCTCATAATCATATCGTGGTTTTGGGACGTTAAACCCCACATAGTGGAGTGGAACATACAAAAAAGCGGGATGCTAGGCTAGGATCTTGGAATAATTTGAAGTAATCAGGGCTGGTCGTTTCATCTGCCGGCTAGTTTGCAGCTCCAAGGGATGTTTTTCTGCCATACCTCATCCTGATTTCGCCGCAAACACGAGGGAACGAGAAACCTCGCTACTACCATTGAAAAAAAAAAGAAAGAAAAAGAACAAAAAAACTTAATCAATAGAAATATGCTCTTGCGGCAAGATACTTAAAATATATTCAGGCCTTTTTTTCGTAAACAGAACAATTAGCCCTGGTTATACTGTGCAGGTTGTGCAGACCGAATCTGCTCTCATGTTTCTAGCCATTATTTGCGGCTGTCTTTATTATTGTAATTTAATGTCGTGTGAAATCCTATCTCTCGCATTTTAAGTTACAGGGATTATCCTACCCTGATCTCTGCCGAACATTTGAAAAAGGGTGAGTCATCTGGAAAGTTTTAGGTTCCGAGTCATATCTTTCGAAGTTCTTGAAAGCCAACATGCTATCCAGTTGGTGTGATAAAATAGGAAAGGTGCGCTATAAAAAAAGCGGCCGATGTATCATTATTATTTCAGAATATTTAAGGGGCAGGGGGAGCAGGTGAGAAGAAGGAGTAAGCTTTCCCACGCAGTGTTCCTGTTCTAGTATCCATGTTTTATATTACGAGGCTTGGATCCTGAACACTTCTTTTCGGTATGTGGTGCAGTGTCTTTGTATTTTCCCTTTTGCTTCAATGTGGTCGAACGACAGAGTGCAGAGACAGAGTGGGTATCGTCAAGTCGGCATTTCCCAACTTGTGTTATCCACCTTTAGAACCAGAGAGAGTATACATGTCCAGTAAGTTTAGCATTCAATTCATTTATCATGATAAATGACCATAGCATATAGGTATAACGAGCCATAGTTTTCATAGGAAAACTGAGTCGAAGTTATTTGCAGGAAAGTACAGTTAGTTTGTATGTATTTATAGTGATAGTTTACTTACACTTAGTGAGTGGTATAATCAACTCGCTCATTGGAGGATAGGTTTGCACAGTACCAAAATAAAATAGAGCTGTAAGGTATTGAGTACGAAGTGTCTAGGATATTGCATTCACTTAACAGGCTCTCCTTAGGTAATACTAACTAAAAATTATGCTTTTGTGACCTAACAGGCGAACAAATATTATCATAAATAATAGTAATTGGCACGCAGACGGCTTTTGTTTTCAAAAATGAAGACTTGGTAAGTCGTACCCAAAACAAATGTGTGATTAAAAAAATATATTTGCTTCAATTAGTGGGAATTGTGCTCTTAGCAGCAGCTGCTTTTTTAATATTTCATCATTATTTTCTCTGGTCAATCCATTGCCCTGTGCATGTGTTCTGTCGGGCATCATCTTCAAGTTAGACGACGCGCAAAAGGTGTTGTCATTTCCTTGCTCCATTCTTGTTCTTTTTTTTAACTCTCGCAGGGCACGCAGTCAACGGCTCGATGAAGAATAGTTGAAAAAGCCCGCCTGCTATTTTTAGTGTTTCCGGCCTGCAACGTGAACTGCAGTAGTGACACCGAGAGGCGCCTTTATGACCAGGATGTTCATGTTTTATGGCAAAATATTGAATTATATGTTAATTATGCTATTTGTTTTATTTGTATGGTCACATATTATTTCTTCCATTCGAATTTCTGCGTTCCTGTTTATATGTTTATCCTTACGCATTCGATGTGTGAATGAGCATCGGTACCTTAGAGCCTTTTTTGTAAGTTAATTGATACTGATATATCAATTCGTTATTTCTCATAATGTTAATACTTTAATAAATCACACATTCGAGCGTTCAAACTGCGTCACTTTGATGAAATTGTTTATTTGCATGAGAAAAGATCAGAGCTGTCTAAACATGGAAGAGGCGATTCTATGTGCAATAATAGTAATAATCCACTGATTGCATTTCAAAGAAAGAAGACTGTAAAAATAAAATATGTATAAAATCAAGAAGCCCTCCGTCACTAAAATTTTGCACTTGACTTAACGTATGGGTTTCTCGCCGTTAAAACAAAATGGAATATATATGTGTTATGGACAATAGATGTAGTATTCGCCACGAATCGCATTTACCGACTCCCCCCGTGAACAACACTTTTTGCAAATGACTGTATACTGCAGAATGTGTTTTTCTAATCAACTATATGTGCTAACTGGCAAATGAACCTTAATGTTAAAAAAAAGTTACACGCCATCGTCAAGCACTTCAAACTAAATTACTAGATTACAATACATTCGTTCGATAAGTATCTGGAGTATGCTTCTACGGCTTGGTTTCTCTTCACAAGTTAATTTCCAGCATATAACAACGGCAAGAGAAGAAATTATGCTCATATTTATTAGATATAAACTCAAGGACTCGCGAAGAGCTTTAATTGAAGTTGGCAGATCATTCACAATAAAAAATTATCTTGTTCGTGCGCTTGAAACTGCTTCATCAATTACCTAATAAGAAGGTGAATATCAATAGTTCTAAGTTGTTGCAGTCAGCCAAAAATTCGACTATTGTGTTTAGAGGCCACTTTTTTGTCTTTCAGTGCCATAATATCGTTTTGCGTGTGGAGAGAGTGAACAAAACAATTATTTGATATTCTGAGAGTGAACAAAACATTTATCTGATGTTCTGTGCAAAAATTGGTGAATGGTATTCTGGAGGCGCTGCGTTAGAGTGCTTTGAGCGTGCAGCGGAGGCGAACGAGCGCATCAAGTCACGTCACTTGTGAGACATGAGTGCTATCTGGCAGTTTTCTTGGAAAGCGAAGCGCGTGGCGCACGCCCATCTCAGAGGTGATAAGGTGTACAACACAAGGCGACGGGTAGGTGCCACCACCGTGTCGTCTTAGCAAAGCGCCAAAAATACTCGTTTTTTCATGCAAGCGTTGCATGGTCAGCGCAGCGTGATAAACGCTAGGGTATTGAGAATTACTTATGTATGCCTTTTCTCGTAAAAGACGCACATACAGAATATGTACATGTGGTTATGGTGTTTTAGATATGCGCAATATTTGCTTTTTAATTATATTTGCACAAGTATGATTGCTATATCTTGAGCAACATATCTGGGCACTGCGGATGGGGTTGGCCGTTTGGGGGAATCGGTTGCTGCCGTTCAGAGAGAAGAGTTAAGAGTGGACCACTAGACAAAAGTACAGATAGATAGACCAATGTTTTTGCGTCCAAGGTCCCCAAGAAAGACTGGTGCCGTTCAGAGAACCCAGCGCAGGTAAGGGAACACAGACAAATGCACAGATAGACAGACCAAAGTTTGTGTGTCGAAGGTCCCTATGAAAGACTATCCTCTTTAAAACTTCCACTCCTGCAAGATAGCTAAAGATTGGGCCCACTGTACATATGCAATATATCTTGACTAAAGCACTCATACCGTTTACATAGTAATTGTTTTAGGTACCCTTTCTTCCCTCTAGCCATTAGACAAGATAACGCTTTGACTTCCACTATTACCAACACCACGTTAATAAGTGCAACTCGGTAATAAAACGCATCCTTCGAGCACTCTGCTTCGAGCGCAAAGTCGACTGGGATGTGTGCTTGCCAGCAACCACGGTCGCTCTCTGCGATCCCCACTCTGTATTCTTCGTGAGTCATGAGAAGGTCGAGCGGAGGACCCTACGGTGGTTGAATATGTGCTGACTCTGCTAGAGAGGTTGCATAGATCACAGGAGCTGGCAGGAGATGAGATGAGCAAGGCACAGGCTCGGGCCAAACGCTACCACGACAGGTTGGCAAGATCACGCCGGTTTGAAGCTGGAGATCAAGTAATGCGGCTGAAACCATTACAAAAGAATAAGCTAGATGTCCAATGGGAAGGTCCGGCAGAAGTCGTTCAAAGGCTGTCCGACACAAACTATCTGGTAAGTATGCTAGGTAGACGTAAGAAGCAGCAGATTTACCACAGCAATCTGCTCAAACCGTATCGAGAGAGAGAGATTGTCGTAAACATGGCGGTAAACGTGCCCGAAGAGTCACCACTAGATTTCCCCTTTTTGGGAGCGGAAATAAAAGAGGATCATCATCATCATCATCCTGACTACGTCCACTGCAGGACAAAGGTCTCTCCCATGTTCCGCCAGTTATTCGGTCCTGTGCTTGCTGCTGCCAATTTATACCCGCAAACTTTTTAATCTCATCTGCCAACCTAACCTTCTGTCTCCCCCTAACCCGCTTGCCTTCTCTGGGAATCCAGTTAGTTACCCTTAACAACCAGCAGTTATCCTGTCTACGCGCTACATGCCTGACCCATGTCCATTTTTTCTTCTTGATTTCATTTTTGATATCCTTAACCTTCGTTTGTTCCCTAATCCACTCTGCTCTCTTCTTGTCTCTTAAGGTTACACCTACCATTTTTTCTTTCCATTACTCGCTGTGTCGTCCTCAATATAAGCTGAACCCTCTTTGTAAGTCTCCAGGTTTCTGCTCCGTAGCTGAGTACCGGCAAGATACGGCTGTTATATACCTTCCTCTCGAGGGATAGTGGCAATCTACCTGACATAACTTGAGAGTGCTTGCCAAATGTGCTCCACCCCATTCTTATTCTTCTAGTTACTTCAATCTCGTGGTTAGGCTCCGCGCTTATTACCTGCCCTAAGTAGACATAGTCTTTTACAACTTCAAGTGCACTATTACCTATCTCGAAGCGCTGCTCCTTTACGAGGTTGTTGTACATTACTTTCGTTTTCTGCAGATTAATTTTAAGACCCACCTTTTTGCTCTCCTTGTCTAACTCGGTAATCATGAGTTGCAATTCGTCCCCTGAGTTACTCAGCAATGCAATGTCATCAGCGAAATGCAGGTTACTAATGTACTCTCCATTAACTCTTATTCCTAACTGTTCCCATTCTAGGCATCTGAAAACCTCCTGTAAGCATGCGGTAAATAGCATTGGGGAGATTGTGTCCCCCTGCCTTACACCCTTCTTGATTGGTATTCTGTTGCTTTCTTTATGAAGCACTATGGTAGCAGTTGATCCCTTGTAGATTTCTTCCAGGATGTTTATATATACTTCATCGACGCCCTGATTCCGCAGTGTCTGCATGACGGCTGATATTTCTACAGAATCAAACGCCTTCTCGTAATCTATGAAGGCTATAAATAGTGGTTGGTTATATTCTGAGCATTTTTCTATTACCTGATTGATAGTATGAATGTGGTCGATTGTTGAGTAGCCTGTTCGAATTCGCCTAGACTTGAGAAAGGAACGACAGAAACTGACACGCAAGAAGCCAATCAATGAGTTAGCACTGAGAGGGAAAGTACAGGAATTCAGAGTCTCGCCTCAGAACAGGTACTCGGCTCTTAGTGAGAAAACCAACCTTAGCATAGATACAATGAATGATAATCTGGTGATTTTCATTACAGAGTGTGCAGTGGAAGTTGGAGGCAGGGTAGTTAGACAGGACACTGGCAAGCTTACGCAGGAAACGAAGAATCTCATTAAGAAGCGTCAAATCATGAAAGTCTCAAGTACAACAGACAAAATAAAACTGGCAGAGCTTTCGAAGTTGATTAATAGGTGTAAGGTATCCGATGTAAGAAGGTATAGGATGGAGAGAATTGAACACGCTCTGAAAAACAGAGGAAGCGTCAAAGCAGTGAAGAGGAAACTTGGGATAGGCAAAAATCGGATGTATGCACTAAGGGACAAAGAAGGCAAAATAACTACCAATATGGATAGGATAGTTAAAATCGCGGAGGAGTTTTACAGAGATCTGTACAGTAGCCGGGACAACCACGACTTTAATACTATAATAACTAGCAGTAACCCAGATGACCACCCACCAGTAATGGTAGAAGAAATCAGAAAAGCTTTGGAGAGCATGCAAAGAGGCAAAGCTGCTGGTGAGGATCAGGTAACATCAGATCTGCTGAAAGATGGAGGACAGATTGTGTTAGAAAAACTAGCCACCCTGTTTGCGAGGTGTCTCCTGGCGGGAAGAGTACCAGGGTCTTGGAAGAATGCTAACATCATCTTAATACATAAGAAACGAGATGACAAGGAATTGAAGAAATCAGGCCGATTAGCTTGCTCTCTGTAGTATACAAGCTATTTACAAAGGTAAGAGTAAAGAAAGGAGGATAACGCTGTTTAAACGCTCAAGGTCATGGTCGGAAAGCATTTGATAAAATATCTCACAGAAAGTTGCTTAAGAAGTTGTCTTGTGTGACTGGTGACAGTCAGCTATTAAAATGGATAGAGGCATATTTGTCAAATAGACAACAATTCGTTGAATTAAATAATGTCTCCTACACCAATAAACCAGTCAGATCAGGCGTGCTACAAGGGTCTGTAATAGGCCCTTTACTTTTCTCTATCTTTATCAGTGACATGGGTGCCGATTTTTCTCAGCAAATAGCTATAAAACATTATGCAGATGACACCATTGTGTATGCGAAGATAAGCTCCACTGACAATCAGCTGGAGCTTGATAACCATTTACAAAAAATTAGTCTTTGGTGCGACGAATGGCAATTGGAACTGAATGCATCAGAAACTCTCTTCATGCGCATGACACGTAAAAAAGATACGTTATCCTTTTCTTACAGCATTAAAGGCACTGTGCTGACTGAAGTAAAGAATGTTAAGTATCTAGGAGTTCATCTTACACATGACGTGAACTGGTCTATGCATGTTGACAGTGTTTGCAATAAAGCCATGCGTAAACTTTGGTCGTTACGACAAAAACTTCACGATGTCACCCCGGAAGCTAAAACAATGGCGTATAAAATGATTATTCTTCCAGTACTGACCTAAGGAAGTTATCTATGAAAATCATACACCAAAAGAAAATGCACTAAAATGTGAGCGTATACAAAACAAAGCCTTACGGTTCATCTTCAACTCCTATTTCAGAACTCAGTCTATTAGTGAGCTTAGAGACAGAGCCGGTTTAATGACGGTGAAACGAAAAATGCAACATAATCGACTGATATTCTTTTTTCAGATACTCAATGGAGACTACAAAGTTCACCTAAAGGAACACATCGCACTACAGCCATTTACCACATTCAGAACAAAACACTCGAAACATATCACGCCACTTAGCTACAAAACAGATTTATTCAAGTATTCATTTTTGGTTCCTAGCATTGATGGCTGGAATCAATTACCTCAATACATAGTCGAACATTGCGATTTACAAAGGTTCGAAAAGGCTTTGTCAGAATATTTGTAACCAAATTGCTTGTCGGTTGAATATGTTCAATGTAATATATCAATATGTTCAATATGTACTATATCACTTAAAATCCTTTTTCTCCTCTTGGTGACGTGTACGAGATGTATTCGAACTTGTTTCTTTCATCCGTGACTTATGCGGGATGTATTCTGATATAGTTTTGCGTTTTTGGTTTTGTTATTTCCATATAATATGCGTCTTGAGCATACAGTGTGAAACTTTTTCTACAAATGTTTTTTGTACGTGCCAGATATGTAACCTTAACTCCTGTCTTGGCCCTTGGGCTGAGATATGAATAAATAAAAAAAAACATCTCACCCACTTGCGAGCAGTGCTTCAACGTTTCCGCGAAGCAGGTCTGACCCTGAAGGCTCGGAAGTGCCAACTTGGCCGAGCAGAGGTTACTTACCTGGGTCACATAGTGGGGCAAGGCCACCGCAGACCTTCCGATGTCAAAGTGGCGGCAGTTAATAATTTTCCGCATCCCCGGACAAAGACGGATGTGCAGTCTTTCTTAGGACTGGCAGGTTACTACCAGCATTACATTCCCCGTTATTCAGAGCTTGCCAGCCCGCTTACTGACGCTCTTAGAAAAACCAAACCTCAGGTCTTGGAGTGGGACGAAAAGAAAACGAGGGCATTCTTAGCATTGAAAAATGCGCTCATGAGCCACCCTGTACTTCAAGCCCCCGACTACGCTAGACCCTTCGTGGTTCAGTGCGATGCAAGTGACCGCGGCATGGGCGTCGTATTGTGTCAGAGAAACATCCCGTGCTATATGGAAGCCGCAAACTAAGTGTAAGGGAGGAAGCGTATAGCGCTTCAGAGAAAGAATGCGCCTGTGTTGTATGGGCGGTTCAGAAGCTCGCATGCTATCTCGCGGGATCAGAGTTTATTATCAAGACGGACCACTGTCCCCTCACGTAGTTGCAAACGATGTCGCCTAAGAACGGCCGGCTACTTCGCTGGAGCTTGCGCAACAATTCTCTTTCGAAATTCGTTACAAGAGAGGCAAATTGAATTGCAACGCTTACGGCTTAAGTAGTTGTTTCTAGGAAGATTGATGACGTCAGGTAATCTGGCTTTGGTATTAGGTTCCATTTTTGTTTTGTGTGACATTTTTGCAATTGCTTTTTTTGTACTTGTACTTTATCATGACACGTGTTTGTGAATTTGAGCAGCCTATTTCAGGTTGGGTTGTTAGAACTGCTGCTCCTATTGTAATGAAGAACAGGTCGTTTTGGATGAAGTGAAAGCCTGGTGGGTCTCAGGAAGAGAGTATGGGCACTTGCCTGCTTGGCAGTAGTGTTTCTCGCGTGGTGAACGCAGGTGCTGTATTTCGAGAAGGAATGTTGGCCAGCAGAGCGGGAGCCTTTCTCAAATTTTGGACGACGCTACCAGAGACTCGAGATCACCGGGGGTGGCCGAAGAATGCACCAGAGCCCCATCGAGGTGTCCACAACTTCAGCACACCAGCATTGTCTTCATCGACCTCTCCCCACAAAGGTGGATGACCTTTCTATGTCGAGGTCTCGGCTGGCCGCCGAGGAAGCTGTTACAAAGCAGTAACGAAGTCCTTGGGCCAGCTGCCCCCAAGCATGCCTTCCCGTCATCTTGAACATTCTTTTATGGGGTACGGGTTTGTCACCTGCACCGGCTGTCTTTGTCTGGGCTGTGCGCTTCGCCTGCCGGGCAGTGGCTACGATCGGGCCCCTCTGGAATGTGCCGAAGGCCGGTTGTGTGCTGTAGGAGTGACTCCCGTGAATTCCTCCTGCGTGGTCGCCTCCGAGTGCCCGCGCGTGTGCCACTTGCATCTGCCACGTGCGTGAAGGAATACTTGTCTTGTGTTGTGCTCTCCATGAGTGGTTGGTTCCCCGATGTGACATTCTGCCCCTATCTTCGAAACTGCATGGCGAGGCAGCCCTCCTGAAGTAAACAGGAGAGAGTCGCGAGAAGAGTCGTCGTTCAGACAATACTGTCCGACATGTTGCAAGTTTTGCTCTACGCCCGTCCCTCTGCCTCAGCTTTCTGGTGTTCTGAACGTCCCCGTGGCCTGCGGAATGACGACCACCACCCAGCTCCACGCTACCTACTGGGTCCGCTGCGGCCACCGACGCGGCTTGTAACAGGAGGTACGGGCTGTGGTTCGCACTATAACGTGTCGATAACACGAGTGTTAGAGGCTGAGGCTAAGATCCGCCTACAAAACACACTGATTTTGGCAGACATGCCTGAATAACCCAGTCGGAATGAAAATGAGGCTAGTGCTGAGGAGACAATCAGGAAGTACGACATACGCTTGACCAATGCTGAATTAAACAAGACACAACAGGATATGGCTGCCTGGTCTACATCGCCGGCTACTGTGACATGCCGCTCTTATACGACAACCATGTGATGACTGCCGTGACATACTGACAGTCACGGAACGAGAGCTAGAAAAAAGTGAATATGTGCTGACTGACAGCACCAGTCGAGGTGGATTGATGTTCCCACAGTCAGCTGTAATTCATGCAGTCCTCCGCACGAAGGTTGTTTTTGACCGTGTCACTAGTAAACACATGAGCTTCTGTTTCATGCCGAAAGTAATCATCGATTGACTGTACTTAGTGTTCTTATGTATTTGCTGAATGACAACGAAAAAATTGATGCTTGTGCAGCTGGCCACACTCCAGATTCAGTAATGAAAAGTGTTTTGCTGCCAGCCATAAACATCCTGCTCAAAAACTACACTTCTCTGAGAAATGAAGCGCTGAGCAAAAAGAAAGTGAATGGAACGAAAAAAAAGTTAGTTACTTTGAAATGATCTTGTGTTTGAATTTCTGTGTGTGTGTTTGTGTGTGTATGTGCATGCATATTCACTCCCAAAATAAAATTAATTTTTTGTTCTGAAACTATTGTACGTTTGGTATCACACTCCAAACTGCTTGGAAATGTGGATAGTGCACAGATTTAAAGAACAGTGATGACAGAGTTCTCCATGCTGTAAGAATCAAGTTTGGTAAATTCTCATGGCCAAGGCGACGAGATATTACAACTCATAAGATATTCAAACCTGTAAACACAACTACAAAGCGACAAAAAAATTTTCAGGTTTGGTCATTAAAATAAAAGTGTGTCTTGCGTAGCATTCGGTGACAAGCACCAGCTGTCATGTCCCGCAAACCGATAACAAAAAAGGCAGCGAAAAATACGAGGACACACTACAGCTACATGTGCAAATGTACATATGCGGTCGAGACAAAAGGCACCTCTACAGTGGAATGCCCCAAGATATGACCCAGTCTTGCATTAGCCTCTTGATCATCGCATTGACTTATTTAACGCGAATTAAAGAAAAAGCTGCGTTTTTAAGTAAAGCGACCGCAGTCAAGAAGCGCCGCGTACGGGCTGAGTGTGGTGACGTCACGGAGGAGTGCGCCTGCATAGTTTAGGTGGCGTTGCCAGTGCCTCCCATCGCTCGAAAGTATTACAAAGCTTGTACTGACCTAAAAAGGTATCTAAATTTGGTGGTCGAATTTGCCATCCCCACGAAATGTGGTAGATCGATGGCGAGCCGCTACACTACGGACGCGCATTGCCTTACAGCGTCGGAAAAATTTTGTCTATCTTTGAAGGTTGGGAAAGACTCCCGTTTGAATTTTGCGGAGGTCGATCGCATACTTCTTTTCTATTGATTTGTGGGGTGCGCTGTATTTTTGTCGCATGCCCCACTGGTTAAGAAGAATTTCACGAGGGGCCATTCTGGATGTGTCATCCTTCTCGATAGCTTCCACCTGGAGTGTTTCAAAGGACTGAAAGTGCTGTTGATGCTGTGCTCGGTTTGGGAGCCCTCTAGCACAAGCATCGGCACTTTCGTTCCCTTCCAGGCCTGCGTGTCCTGGACACCAGATCACGCCTGTATTTGTTCGTTATTCTCCCGCCTAAGAATTTCCATATTTCCATCGGAAGGCGGCCTCTTAAAAAGAAATGGCACGCTTCTTGCGTGTCGGAAATGATTATTGTTGGCGGTTCATCTCTCTGTTCCTGCACTTTGATTGCAAGGGCAATGGCAAAGTTGCCGCCTTGGCGATCGAGGACGTGTACAGCAATGCACATATCACCATGCTCTTGTCGTTGCTAAGTACTGATGCAACTGACCATTTAAAATTGTACCTCGAAGCGTCCATATACAAAACACTTTATTTATTTTTAATGCTTTTCGGAGTCATCGCGCTCTCTCCTCTCTGCGCTTTCTGTTTGTTTTTACGTCGATGTTCTTGGGCAGCGGTGAGATCGAGATCTTGCGGCGGACGGGATCCGGGACTTCTACAAGGACTTCGTCCAGGTTCTGGGGGTATGACGGAAAGCCCACCCTAGCAAGTATCTCTCTCCCCACTTTCGCTTGACCTAGACGATTTCTCTGCGCAGTCACCACCACTGTCTTTAGCTCAGGCTATGTATTATGTAAACCGAGGTCCAAAAGCTTTTCGGTTGGTATGTTTACCGGTACCCCTATGGCCACTTTGTAGGTGCCCCTAACTATAGACTCGATGGTTTCTTCTTCTGATTTGTTTAATGCGTGGAAAGGTAGAGTATACGTCCGTGCTTCCGTCCATCGGTTCAACCTTGCTTCCGTTCGTCTGCGCGACCATCCGTGCCGCCAATCACTCGTCCATCCGCCTGACCGTGTGTCCGTTCTTGAGTCTGTCCATCCATCCATCTGTCTGTCTGTCTGTTCGTGCGTGTATCCGTCCTTACGTGCGTCTGCTAGCCTGTTTGTCCATTTGTGCGTCCACTAGTGAACACTCCATGAACCGCCATCTCCCACTTTGCATCTCCTGTGGCACACACCTGCCTAAGAGCGGGTATGTGCCACCTGAGTTTACGTGCGACTACGTACATACAAGAGATGGACAGACCCACGTCATTGATTGATTGATTTGTGGGGTTTAACGTCCCAAAACCACCATTTGATTATGAGAGATGCCGTAGTGGAGGGCTCCGGAAATTTTGACCACCTGGGGTTCTTTAACGTGCACCCAAATCTGAGTACACGGGCCTACAACATTTCCGCCTCCATCAGAATCGCAGCCGCCGCAGCCGGGAATCGAACCCGCGACCTGCGGGTCAGCAGCCGAGTACCTTAGCCACTAGACCACCGCGGCAGGGCGGCGTTCTGTCATTTTCAAAAATGGTGAACTACAATTGAGCCAACTGAAAGTAATCAATATTAGCTGGTAAAACACCTTTGTCTCCTGCTATGTAGATAATACAGGATTTTAGTTCAGTGTATGCCCACAACGTGCTGTGCGCAGCATGCACGAAGTGTGAGGTTGCCTTCTATAGCATTACTGTGCACAACATGCGAAACATGTGCTTCACCCTGGGTCACCAGGCTTTCCTAGATGATAGATGCTATAAGCATACCCTTTATAAGAGGGTGACGAGAAGTGTGCCACCATGTTTGATAAATAAATTGAAAAAAAAAAGATTTTTTCCTCTTTTGTTTGTGAAGGTGGCCTAATGTCTAATTGTCTATTCCAGTTAAACCTATCATAGTGTAGAGAAAAAAAATGCAAATCTATCGAATAATTCTCTGCTCTTTACGACAGATTGTCCTTAGTTTCCCTACTACTAATTTTTGTCTTTTGTTTCCAGTTTTCTGCCACCAATACTCTAACCGCCCCTTACTTCTATTGCGGGTATGTTCAGCTTTCCACTGCCATTCCTAAAACCCAACCCTTCATGTAGGCTATTGCCCAAGCATACACCTGAGTGTATATCTCCACATTCAACCAGAACATGCTGCATCATTTCCTTATCTTGCCCATAGCATATACATTGTTGTTCTTTACTTAATCTCACTTTCTAAGGCAGCTCAGTCTCACTTGAAAGAGTAAGTGCTTCCCCTTTAAATATTTCAAAATTTCTCCCTCCTTATTTTGATTTTGCACTTTAGGTATAGACTCAGAGCCGCTTTTTTTCTCCATTGCTGTCATTCAGTAAATCTCAGTCTCTCCGACTTTTCATTTATAGCTATTTGTTGTTGTACCACTTACACTGCTAGCAGTATAATTACTGGTGAGCCTTCTAGTTTATTTTCTCTGCCGTGTGTCAGTGCTCTTTCTATACAAATAACGGAACACCTTCACTGCCCATCTACTCTTTTTCATATTCTTTGGCCTCTCTTCAAACCTTATTTTTCTCTCACCTCAAAACATTCAGCCTTCGAGTGTTGCTTTGCGCCATCTAATGGAGAAGTTATAAGAATTAATATGGGATGACACAACACATAAGTCAAGGCATGAAACAAGCCTATCTTCTCCAACGAGGAGTAGTAGCTTGGCGTGTTGGAGCTAGCTGTATCAGCACGAGATTACAGAGACGACGAAGACCAGCGCTTACTGCAAATCTAAAATTTATTGTTTTGCTACGGACATTTTGTAAGACAAAGCGAGAACCAAAGGGGATTGCTAAGCGCTAACTACAGAAATGCCCTTTTTGGCGCTGGCGTGCTTACGTGCCATGAAAGCTGCTTTTATGATGATGAAGAGGCCGAGAGGGCATAGGCGTGCGCAGGGCTCTCCTTCAGGTGGGCGAAGGCTTGTAGCAGCGCCCCTCTACCCGTTATGTAAAGGTATAGAGCTGACTTTGCACACCCCTCCCATTCGAGTCACAGCAGCACCCTGGCATTATGTCAATGTGTGGGGCTGGCTTTGCACCCCCCCCCCCCTCTCGTGCAAATGCCTATGCGTACCGTACGTGTTCGAGAAAAATCACCTGAGCTTGGTAGAACACGAACACGCATGCGCGGTAGAAAAGACGGACAGGAAAAAGACAACAAGCGCAGTCCTTGCCTTCCCCCCGTCTGTGTTTTCTACCGCGCAGTAAACATCGATCATAAATCACCAACTGGCCCAATCGTCCACGTTGATTTGTAGGCGATCATTCGGACATCTGCAGGTTATACACACGTAAAAGCCATCACGGTTCAAAAGGATCACACACACGACGCCCCGTACACAATCCACAAATCCGCCGTGGTGCTTCGCTTCAACACTGGGTTCCTGCTTCGAAACTCACGTTGTCCGATTGTCCAACGCTGTGTTCTGACTTAGAACCAGTCACAATCCACTGCACGTGTTCACTAATTGGCTTCAGGTTACTTAGGCTCCCAATCAAGGGCAATGCCGAAATTCACACGGGCTTCGCTTGCTGCCTGAACCACCGTACACCGATATTGCGGCCATCTTGTCTGTTTTGATCTCGTCGAGATCTCGCGAGAAAACGAGAGCCGAAGGGCGCGCAATTTAAGCGCCGAGATCGCGCATCCCTTGCGTGCAAACGCACGCGTCTCTCTCACGTTCAGCACACGCACAGTCTTCTGCCCTCTTGCCTGTGTCGTGCGCATGGCCGTAGCGTGCGCTAAACTAAAAAGTTCTCTAATGAAACATGCGCTGAAATACAAAATTGCAATGCGACCATCTCTCCTTTTAAATTTCGCAAATATTCAGCGCTATATTTGCATTTTCATTCTCACTGTATTCTCACACCGGTATCAGTGGCTGATTAAATTGTAATTCCTCCATTGACCTTGGTATCTGAACTGTGCAATTTACTGACTTATTTTCTTTCTTAGCTACATTAGGCCACTTCACATGCCATGCTTTTTTTAGTTTTCATGAATTCTTGCATGCAAAGGTAAATACAATGTCACTGCTAAAATTCGAAACGGAAATGCATATCTCATACTGAATCCATTTTTTCTTTCTTACATCCAAGGTTCCACGAGAGACCCTTCGTCGCTGGGCTATTTCAACATCTGGCGCAGCCTCCACTGGAACAGCTGATGGAGCTCCCAGTGCCGCATCCCCAAACCATGCCTCTGCCTCAGGGTTGGAAGAATTCTCATCTTCGAGCACAACATCAGATGTTGACCCAACAAATGAGGTAGAAAGGCCGATGTTCTCAGACTCTGACAGCAACAGTGGACCTGCTAGCTGCTCAACTTTCTCAAAAGAATGACATCCTAATGAGAACGAACTTTATGAAGGCAGCAATTTCAGTAATGTTGAGGCTTGCCTTGTTCTTCTGATCCTTTTCTTCAAGTTTCGCCTTACAAGAGAGTGCTTAGGGCAAATATTGTCAGCCGTCTCATCATTCTTGCCATCATCAAACACACTCCCGGACACGACATACAAATTTTTCAAGCTTCTGTCAAATTTCCATAGGGGCACTGGTGTACACAGTCATTGTTTTTATTTGTCATCAATACTTAAAAAAAGTGGAAACTACGTATCCGAACTGTGATCAGGGCTGCCAGAAAAAGGGTAGTTTTTTGCAGATGAGGCTCACAGATACATTGCGGTCATTTCTAGAAGACGATCAGATTTACAAGCTTTTATCCAAAGCATCTAACGAATAAGGAGAGCGACCGTTGAAGGATATATCAGACGGTGCGAAGTACCTGGAACATCCCGGTCGTTGTAGATATGATTTTTCTCTTTTTTGGAATACTGACGGTGTCCACGTATTCGAAAGTGCAGCGAAATCTCCCTGGCCACTTCACTGCATCATACCAGAGCTGCCACCCCTCATGCGCAAGAAATTCCAGATTTACACACTCTTGTGGTTCGGAACAAAACCCACGATTAATAATTTTTTAAAGCCTTTCTGTGCAGAAGTAAGGGAACTTGCAACAGAGGGACTGACCTGGCCGCATCCGGAGACAGGAAAGAGCATAATTTCATATGTCACTGCTCCGTTATCATCTCTAGATGCCATTGCAAGAGCAATGCTTCAAGGCGTTAAGCAATTCAATGGACTTTATGACTGCTCTTTTCGTGAGCACCCAGGTGTGCTTCATTCGCTGGGGAAACAAGGACGTGTGCGGGTCTATCCACCAGAGAAAAGACATTTCTCTAGGAATAGTCAGTGAATGAGGCAACACGCTGTACTCGCGGTTCAAACAGGGCACCCTCTAAAAGGCGTGAAAGGGCCGACAATTTTGCATGTTGCATCATTTCGATTGTGAAGCTGGATTTGTGGTAGACTACATGCATAGTGTGCTTCTTGGGGTGGTGCGAATGTTGATTTCCTTGTGGTTTGAGACAAAATATCACAAGAGTTCATGGTACCTAGGTGGAAAAATGAAGTTGATTGATAGCCAGCTTCTCTCTATTGGACCTCCAGATTATGTCACCAGAACACCACGGTCAATTAAGCACTGGCGTTATTGGAAAGCAAGCGAGTTGCGTGCATGGCTTTGATTTTATTCATTTCCAATTTTACGAATTGTTCTCCCCGATGTATACCTTCACCCCTTGAGCCTCCTTATTAGTGCTATCTACATACTGCTCTCTGAATCAGTTACTCAGGAGCTGGTGGATGTTGCTGAGCAGCTTTTGGTGAAGTGTGTGGATGAGCAAAAGGTATTGTATGGTGAGAGATTTTGTTCTTTTAACGTGCACCAGTTGACACACATAGCAGATTCTGTGAGAAACTGGGGTCCCCTCTGGGCCACTTCGGCATTTTTGTTTGAAGATAGAAATGCCAGCTACTTTGCCTCATAAAGGGTACACAAGCAATTGAAAAACAGCTTGCGACATTGGTTGGAGTTAGCACTGCTGTGAGTGTACTTCACTAACGAGTCGAACCTCTCTCTCCTGCGGAGTTTGTATTGAGCAAGCTGGACAGTGTTCATTTTAGCAAAGTTTCAGTACCCAATGGCACTCTGTTTCATGGACTACCTTGCCAAAGAAATGTAGCAGTGAAAGCAGCCCTTACACGTTTTTTTCAAACTGCTGACAATGTAACTGCCTACAAAAAAGTCACCGTGAACTCTGAAACTTTCTCTTTTGCTTTATGCACCAACCAGGTCCGAAGGAACAACTTTACAATAATGTGGATTGTTGGAGAACAACAAATGTTTGCTTCAGTTCATTGCTTCGTCAAATGGGGAGGTCAGTTGTTTCTTGTGGTCAAGAGGCTTTATGAGCATGGTGATGAGCAGGCAGCAATCGCATCACGGCACATTATACAAGTTCTTATGAGTGAGCACCTATATGTAGTCCCGGCTCTATCTAAAATGACCAAGTGCGTAAGAGTTTTGGACTGTGTGGGAATTTCTCCAAACTCTTTTGAGATGAATTTGTAGAAACTTGAGCCTAAGTCTGCTATCCTTTTTAACCTATTTTATGTCCAATGCATGAAAAAAGGCTCCCAATGCTTTTTGATCTATGCCATCTTGTGGGCACTGGTTGCATGTTACGCCTGTGACTTCCTGATTTAGTGACGTTATTCAGGCCTCTGCCATTCTCAGTTTTGCATCTCTTGGTATTCGTACTGTCACTAACTGACGTTCACTTATCTGTCCTTTCTGCTATATGTGACTTGCGGAAGTACATTTTTTCTTTTTACTGGCAGGTCAAGTGAAGGCACCCCTGTTCACTACCCAATAAACTCGGTCTTTCTTTTCATATATCTTAATGTTATGCCTATAAGTTTTCATTTCATCGAATGACACATGATTGCTAGCTTAGGTTTACTTATGAAGCATCGCATGACGACAGGCACAAAAGGAATGATAGGGACACTGCTGCACTCTCAACTAATTTATTTCATGGAAGAACATGGTTATTATGCAACAAGATGATGCACCACGTGTTACAATGATATTCATGCAACAGCATATTTTCTAAAAAGCACACTTTGCAATCGCTTAATGTAATCCATGCTTGGCTAATGCAGTAATCATTTCTATTTGCGATGTGGAAGGCCTCGATAATTCCCTGGTCGCCTGATCTCTGTGACTCGAAAATATTTCAGTCTCGGTGAACACCGGAGAGAAGCCACACTTTAAGCCATACCGCCTACTGTGTTGTCGTGCGCTGCTTCATAAGTAATCATGAACTATCACCAACTCACCCAACTTTTCACATTACTGATTGCTAGCTTGTTAAGTGTTTTTTTTTGTATGGCCTTATATGCCACCACTGGCAGTATTCAATCAATGGGAACTTTATTGTCACTTTAGGGACAGAGATAACCTGTCTGTCACAAATAGGGTAACGTCATCCACAAGGCCACCAACATATCCTTCTCTGGTGAGCTTTTTCACATGTGGGGGCCCTTGTCAGTAATTTAACTAAGTATTCATACTCTTTTAGAGACATCAGAGGTTGACAGCCAGTCACAAAATCTTTCACTCCAGTGTTCCACATTAACTTTGTCTTCTGCACATTCATATTTATTTATACCTTCATACTTTCACTGTTTGGGTCTTTGATCAGTTTTTCCTATTCATCATCATAACTGCTAAGGCCATTTAAACCCTTGTGCCTGGGAGAGTAGAGAGAGAGAGTGATGCCACTTGCAATGCAGTCACATGCTACACCTTTTTTTTCTTTGTATTACATTAATTCATACTGGTGCCTTCACCTGTCTTCCAGCTCGTGTAAGGTTGGGACCAATCTGTTTAACTCATGCTGGTTTTCCCAATGTTTGTCCCACAGGCTGTGGGAGAGTCTATTTCCCTCTGGCCAACAGGGTGTGGTTGATTGACCGGGGCAATTAAGTGCACTCCCTTGCCTTCCAAATAAGCTTTGGTAGTTCTGGTGACATGTCTCTTCTGACGTTTGCCTGGCTGCCTTCCCAATGAGAAACCTTGGGCCTCTTATAAGGGTGTACTGAGTCTGTTGATCCATTTTCATTGTCGAGCAGTCAGACAATGAATCCTTCTTTGAAATCAGGAGCTGGGGCTGCACGAATGTCTGCATATGCCTTTTGCTTCCGGCCTGCACAGTGCTTTGCGCTTTCACCTCATATTGTTGATGATTACAGTTTTAGGAGTTCGCTGCATTGACTTGTAGCATTTTCTTGGTTCAACAACTAAAAAAGCCCTTATGCTAGTACCTGGGCTCCTGAATTCTTGGCACCATGTGCATGTTTTATAATGCCTTATTTATACATCTCTGTCACTCGATTGTCTTTGCAATGGTTTGAGACGGTTTAACTGTTCTTTGAGCTAGTCCATTCAATTACGTGCACATAGAATGAAATGTTTGATGTTAAATCCCATTTTTTTTAGCTCTATGAATTGCTTTGCTGAAAAGAAAGGGCCATTGTTGGACTTGAGCAGCCTCATGGACCATGTTTTGCAAATGAGTGTTTCAGTGATTTTGTGACATGTGCTGATGTTCCCCTTATTAGTGACGTGTTCTGAACTAAAGCAAAGCTTCTCTCGGAGTGATCACTTGTTTTTTTTTTATTGTACCTGACGTACCACTGGCTTTGTGATTGCTAAAGGATACATTTTTTATGGCGCATTTATCTGAAACTCGTTTTGAAGGAATAATATATATGTTTTTTTTCATTTTAGCTGATGAAACATTACGGTTGTGTTTGAGGTTTACACTAGGTATGGTGTTATGAACAAATTAGCGCCATCTTGTAGTGACCGCATGGATGTTTTGTCAATATACTTGATATACCATTAGCTTTGTGATTATGAAAGTGTGTGTCTGTGCCACATATTTCATTTTCAAACTGTAATACTATATTTTATGAGCAGCTTTTTCTCATGCTATGATTGCTGTATTTGGAAGCACTGCATGGAGTTAATGTCCTGCATAACATTTTTTTTCTTAAGGTGAGTTACGAGTGCACTAGCCTAATCATAAATAATAGTGCATATCACAAGATTAACATTTTAGCTGCATAATGGGTGCTTTTGACAAATTTGAAACTTACGTTACAGTTTCCATAAATTGATAATTTGCTGTTTCATGCATGTGTCTGTGATTTTTGTGCTTACTTTAGAGTATCTTAATTCCAGGTTAGTTACGAATTTGTAAAATGAACATCTTAATAAAAAACTTCAAGTTTAGCAGCACCCTTATTGTTAAATGTATGAGTTCTACATTGACTGGTAGCATATTGTTTTGGTTAAATGATAAAAAAAGCCTTTATGGTGCTGACTTGAGCTCTTTTTTCTCAGCACAATGTGCCTGTTTCATATAATACCTTATTTATGTCTACTCTGTATTTCACTCACTTTTTCTTGTACTGTTTTCTGACACTTGAACTGCTCTTTGAGCTAATTATTCCATTCAGTATATATAATGCACTCATTATATGCCCACGTACAAGCCTAAAATGCACGAATATATCTAGTCAATGTGGCATTTGATTACTGAATAAAACTGTTATGTAGCCAATGCATGCAGAGTTTATTGATATTAAACACATTATATTGGGCATATAAATGTGTCATGTTGCCAACAGATAAGAAGTAAATTGTGTGATTGCTCTCTATTTATGTATTCAGTTTTATTGCTGCAGAACTGTAATATTGCCTTTATTATGAATCTGATATGCACATGCCAATTTGCACGTCTAATTGCTTATATAGAGATAATATATCATTAGCAAAATATTACACAGCCCTGTATTCAGATTGAGTATGTAAAATTTCCAATTACCCATTGGTTTATATATGTATATATATATATATATATATATATATATATATATATATATATATATATACATACCAAACAACATGCAAAAGGGTGCTCGCTTATGTTCTTATTACTTCATGTGTATATGCCACAAAATATAAATATAGATGAATAATATTTTGAATAATGATTGATATAAGGGTGGTAACTTCTCACGTTTCCGCTTCTGAAAGTATATGCAGTGCGCACTTACAGTTATATCATGACAGCTGACAGATATGTCTATACTGTTTTTTTTTAAATGAAACCTGCACGGATATCATAACAGTTTTTTATCAGAAACCTTGTGTACCAGTGTATACGTTCAAAAGTTGAATATCAACAGCTGCATTCCTTTAATCACATGTTTTCCTATAATCAGTTGAGGTCGCATTTGACCACGACGGATCGATATAAGTCATCGGGTTGCCTGTATAGCTTGAGATCATGCATTGTTTACATGTCGCAAGAGAGGCGACATGTAAATCTCGAAGTGTGTTTGGTTAACGCCCGTGCCAATCGAGACAGGGTCCGTCAGAATGGGACGCGATGCACACGTCTACCGCGTTGCATGATTGGTCGAACTGGGCAGAATTACGTTACGCAAGTAAAGCGCGAGCGCACAGAGAGAAAGGAGACCGGCGTCTGCTGGCGCACCTCGGCAGCCACCTGACACAGTGGGACGAAAAAATCGACGTATGAACATGAGCATCCGACTATAAAGGCTTTCACACTAGTAACACAAAATACCAGCTGCAACACACCTTCAGGACCAACTCTCGCTATTCGAGACTCCCTTGAATCATAAAAAGGAGTGCCCATCATTAGGTGGCGTATTTTTGAAAGCGGTAGTTCTGCGTGTAGCAAGTATGTAGATCATATTGGGGACAATATGAATCACATTCGAAGCAGATGTGAAGCGTATAAAACGCTGAACTGTCACGCTTGCGAAAGGAGGATGTGATGCAAGCATTCTAGCGTGTTTTTAGGCACAATGTAAAAAAATGCAGAGTAGAACATTACTTATGAGAGCTTTGTTGAATTTTCTCAAAAACAATAATTTATAGGACCTTTGTGGGACATGAAGTAAGTTTACATGGACAACTGTACACAGCAGAAAAATTCAAATTTTGCTAAATTTCGATGCCGAACACGTGTGTTCAGGTGATTGTTTTCTGAGGCTAATCGAGATAAATCCGAGCGAGTTTAAACACGTGAGGCACTCTTTTTATTCGTTCTTCAGCTGTCGTATTAGGCAATGGTATATGTCCGGACGGCTCAATGCTCTCCCATAGTTGAGTACGAAGTACTCGAAATTGTCAAACGTGTTTTTCTAAACAGATATGGCCTGATCAAGTGTCAGGCCCACAGGATGGCTTTATGCCCTCCTATAGTAGACTTTTAAGTACTCTAAATTGCTCACAACTTTACCTAAACACACGCAGAGTTAGTGCCCTCTTGCCTGCCGGCGCTGAAGGGTGCTGTGACAGCGTACTGCTCTCCATAGAGGAGTATATCTTACTCTAAGCAGTCGAACATTGTTTTGTAAACGCAACAGTGACGCCAACCTAAAAATCTATCCCAAAACTTAGAAATTTTCTAGCAGCTTCAGGAATTTGGCGTCCTTCTTGTTAAATCTAGGGAGTTTGGTAAGGCTCTGTATATATCAGATTACTCGGCCCGATTAACGGCAATACTTAGTAATCGCGCGTTTAGAACTAGAAAGCGTATAAAAGACGATAAGTTTGGCTATCCCATTATTTTACTGTTTAAGAGTATCGGTGTTCTGCTGAACCGACTGAAGGTATAAAATATTTGTAACGCGCGATTACTATATTCTGAGTACTGGGAGAAATGAAACTCTGTCTTCGTGAAGGCTAAGCATGCCCTCGAATAATACCCTTATTGATTGCTGCTCTGTGAAACAAGAAAATTTTCGTTTTTAGTGCTTATAAACACATGCCAATTTTAAGCTTAGTGGCTGTCTTTGCTCGAGTGATGTATCCTTGTGAAATAACTTAACCAGGAGGCTTACAGAGGATAATAATAAAAATAGAACTGATGATCAGGTAAAGTGCTGCGGGTTCAATATCATGAAAACGGCGTGATGAATAAAGACAAGACCGTGCGCATGTTTTTTTTTATCTTTCCATCATGCCCATTACATGAGAGCAAAAAGTGACAAAATTGTCTGGCTAAACGAGGACATATTCAGAAGCAACGTTACTAGAAGCAGGTCTGGTTCTAGTAACGTTGTTCAAAAGTGCACATGAAAGGCGTAGCCATCAGCCTTTTAAAGAGGGTGCACGCACATCTACTCAAAATCATGCGGCAGATGTAACAAACGCGGAAACTATAAAAAAAAAAGGCGGCTCCATCTCCCTGCGGGGGAATCCTCAAATAAATCCGTCGCAGAGTTGAGGGGAGGGGGGTGGGGGATCGCGTGAATGTTGCGTGATTGGGTAAGGTTTGGGAATGCTCCATTGTTGTTTCGTCGTTTATATTTTTATTTATTGCATAAAGGAGAAGCGTTTCCTTCAGCGAGTGGTTAGACGTTTATGTTGCGTTGTGCCTTACTAGTGATTAAAGGTACTGTTATTTTGATCGCATCCACTCGGATCAAGGAAAGCGTCAAGTCAAGCGAAAGCCAAGTAAAGACGCCTTTGACTTCATTCTGAAGGCACGATCAAGTGCCTTGTATACGCGGTGGCCCGGTGAAGCTTGAGCAGCGAGATTTGTTGGTTTTTACTAGCAGACGCTGCGTGGGTCAGCCTTGCCAGGCGAGAGAGTGGGAGGGACTGTTGGCACGAGACGCGAGAATGCGGCAAGAGACGCGAGCATGCGGACGAGACGCGAGCAAGCGTAGTTGGTCAGCGTTTTTAGATATGGTCATATGGGTAAGCGCGCGTGGTCGCAGCAGTAAGGAGCGACTGCCTGTTGTTTCCCGCGCAATGGCGGCGCTGCTGTCGCTTTGGGATTAGAGAGGGCGCGTCGTCTGCTACCTCTGAATGCGAAACAGTGGGAAATTCGTTTCCAAATACGCGGATTGTCGCTAAAGCAGCTCAATGCTCATTTGTGTGGCCAGCGGGTGGCGCACCGGGCCTGAACCGTCCTACTCCCCCCCCCCCCTAAAAATTTTTTTCTGCTATTGTTTACAGAGCAAAAAGTGACAATACCCCATTTGTATGTGAGGCACCCTATTTTGATCACAATGGTGCTCCAACTCACCGAAAAAAGTTCTGCCTACGTCTCTGCAAAAAATAAGGTTGATCTGCGCCTCCAGGTTGTGAGGAATTCTGAAGAGCGAGTCCGTTGTAATTACACATCGCATTCATTGCATCTAAGAATAAATTTAAAATGGCTGTGCGTTTTCTTTTTGAATCGCTAATAAAAATAGACAGGCCACACGTGCAGTCTTGTGCAATAAGTGCCACACTCCTGCTGTGTTTTATATCAGTGCGCTTGCGAGCCTCACAGCTGGCACATGCATAGCTGACAATAATGTTAATATTTTTATGTGAAAATGCCTTTCATACACAAATTCCTTGGATTGTAGCTGAAATTATCTGAGGAGCTAAGAGGAGAGCTTCCAAAGTGATGGAAAAATGTTTAGAAAAAATAGAACATAGTGCATTAGATGAAATACAGCTAGTATTTAAATAACTTTTGTTTGGAAAAGCTCTTTCGCAAATACTATTTCATACGTGACACGATGATCAAGCATGCTTGAATGAATTAGAAGTAGGGTAGTTAACATGCCAACCGGGCTATTAAAGTAGCTATGCCTCCAAGGAAAACACTTGGGATCGGTGGCACTTCTTCAAACTCCAAATAATCCTGCAGTTCTCAAGGCATGCACAGCTTCCATTCCACGAGAAGCCTTCCAGGTGACAATGAAGACCTATATTTCAAATCTGAGGACCTAATCCCTTGCTGCGTACACATAGTAGACGGAAATGTCCAGATTCGATGTGGTAGGGTGGCACTGAATTCTGTGCCGTTTATCGAATTTTTAAAATATTCCTGTACACTTGTCTAAATCAGTGGAATTAAAGCGGAAGAGGGAACCCCCAAAACTAGAAGAAATCGTGAATTTTCAGGGCCGTGTGTCGGCAATTGGTGGTCATGCGTCTGCCGTTAACATGGAGTACAGTGATGTTGACAAATCTACTGGTATCCTCTCCGATCTAGAGTTATCTCTACGGGTAGCAATTTCATTGCCTGCAGTACAAAACCGAAGTTACAATCCAGGAATGTCGAGCTTATCCAGGAAGAAGTTCTTTTTTTTCAAAGTTGTTCAAAACAAAGGTACTGATTGTCAAAATCGAGAGGGCAATGGTGGTAACAAAAGACTTCACCTTTGTCCTCTGTTGTAGAGAAAAGCTTGTTCCCTCGTGCTCCTACAGTGAACATGGTTTGGGACGCCAGCTGAAACTCACGAGCTTGCAGATGGTATCAACTTTTTCTCAGTTGTGTTCATTACCTGACGATAAGCACGGGCTATCATAGCAGCTTATTTCCTTCGATTTTGATGGCAACATCAGCCTTGAAGATCCCGGACGTATGACGAAGCACTTTCAGGCTGTCCCTAAAAGACGTTTGTCCACCGCGCAAGAACAAAACAAAAAAATTGGCGAGCTTGGTTGAACAACAAAAAAAGAAAAATATAGAAAACCAACGAAGCTAGCTTCAATAAAACTTACGTTCAACTATTAAAAAACTAAGAAAGGCGGTTAATAGGGTCACAATTTTTAGAAAAAGGTAAAAAAACGACATTAAAAATTGAAAACACAGCTTTCAAAAGGTTCTAAAAGCCAAGTGGACTAACTAATATCCGGCCTTCCTCCAGCACAATAACCAAGGCTGCTGAGCGAAACCTCTATGAACCTGAATTTTGGAGGCATTGCCTTGACAATTTATTAGTTTAAGGCTTGACGATGTCGGGAGAGGTGTTGCGGATCGGGGTGCTGAGTCGTATCCCACAGCTGACGACCAGTTATTGTGGATCCCACCGCTGCCACCAGTTGTTGTGATCCGGGGTGCTGAGTCGTATCCCACCGCTGGCAACCAGTTGTTGTGGATCCCAGCTCTGATGACCCGTGTTGCTGGAGATCCCACCGTGTACGACCAGTTGTTGCGGGTCGGAAGGAAGGTCGCTGGAGGATACGAAAACAAAACCCGGTCTCTTGTGGTAGCGTGGTGTAGCTTCGGGTTGAGGAGAGAGAGAGAGAGAGATAAAGATACAAGGAAAGGCAGGGAGGCTAACCAGATGCACATCCGGTTTGCTACCCTGCACTGGGGAAGGGATAAAGGGGAGAAAAGAGGTTGCACAAAGATGAGAAGGTACACACAATCACGAGCACATTCGGGGAGCACACACAGTTCACAGGCGGTCGCTCAGGTTTGTTGACTTAAGGTAAAGAAGCAGTGCTTTAGATGCTTTCTGCGCAACTGAGGCAGATGCCCAAGGTCCTAGTATCTTCTGCACACAAAATGGTCCGGGGTCAAGTCGATTCAAAACCATCCGTAGCTGGCATCGCTGTGTGTCGTAGCAAGCGCAGCTGCAGAGGACGTGTTCGATGGTTTCTTCATCTCCGCAGTAGTCGCATGTAGGAGTGTCTGCCATGCCAATGCGAAAGGAGTACACCTTTGTGAATGCAACACCCAACCAAAGGCGGCATAACAGTGTCGCATCGGAGCGGGAAAGTTGTGATGGTAGCTGTAGCTTGAGCGAAGGATCCAGTTCATAAAATTGACACCTTTGGAAGCTGGTAGACGACGAGAACGTGCGTGTGAGATCTCGAGCCAGCAGGTAAAGTTGTCTTGCTGCATCATTCCTTGATAGAGGAATCGGGACTACACGGGTTTCTTCATGGGCTGAGCGGGCTGCATCATCGGCTAGTTCATTTCCGGTAATACCGATATGTCCAGGCAGCCATTGATATATAATATCATGCCCTCGTGCTAGAGCTTCATGATGGCAATGTCTTATTTCTTGTACCAGTTGGTCATGGCTCCTCCTACGCATGGCAGACTGCAAACTCTGAAGCGCTGCCTTCGAATCACAGAATATGACCCATTTTCCTGGACGTTCTTGAACGAGATATTGTAAAGCAGCCCTTATAGCAGCAAGCTCTGATGCCGTAGATGTAGTCATATGCGACAACTTAAACTTGATTGTCATTTCTGCAGCCGGAATTACAGCGTCACCTGATGAGCTGCTGGATGAGACGGATCCATCAGTGTATATCTGCGTTCGGTCTAAGTACAACTCATGTAATAATAGCAGTGTTGCTTGCTTCAATGCTACTCTGGAGTGACTGCTTTTCTTTTTGATTCCCGGAATTTCTAGACGTACATGCGGCTGGTCGAGGCACCACAAAGGGCATGCCGTTCTCGCAGCTGGCGTATATCCTGATGGAATGCTGTTTAGGTGCTTGGCTATGACGTCTGAAAACGTAGCACGTGGTCTTCCGGAAAGTAGAAGGGCCAAGTGGTGGTCGGGGACACGGCTAGCATGTCGAATGTGCGCTCTGAGGCAATCCACAGCTATATATGTCCTGACCGGATGGTCTTTGGCAAGCATGATTGTGGCATAAGTAGAAGCGCATCGGGGCAGTCCTAGGCAGATACGCAGTGCCTGACCCTGCAAACTCTCCAATGAATGAGTATTCGATTTGCAAGTGTTAGTCAGTACCGGCAAGCTGTAGCGCAATAGACCCAGAAATAGGGCCCTGTACAGCTGTAGCATGGAGGCCACAGAAGTTCCCCATGCTTTACCGCACAAGAATTTCATGATATGCACAATAGATAGCAGTCTCTTCTTCAAGTACGCATAATGTGGGCTCCACGAAAGACTTCTGTCGATTATTATGCCCAGGAAACGATGCGTCCGTGCATATTTGACACTCTGCCCATTGATGTAAACAGGGTATGGCGTCATTGGTTTGCGTGTAAACGGGTTGAGGAAACGAGCGCTTACAAGATGGGGATACAAAAAAACAAACAGGTTTATGGCACTATTTACAAATATTTACAGCATGAGGTTAAGAGTTCACAAACCACGAACGTGGTGGTTGAACCGCTACACAGTTCAGAGCCTTCACAAACTACGAACGTGGTGGTTGAACCTTTACTTGGTTCAGAGCGACGACCTGCACTCTGCGGCGCCGTTATAAGCCCTGTCGGGCTCCTCCTTCTTCAGTGGAACACCAATCACACACACACACACAACAGGTGAGGGGTACGAGCATGCACGGCGCACGTGAACATCCAATTTTGAGTCAAGATCACTGCACTGAAAGGTGGCGCCAGAGGGGCTCTTGCTCGTCGTGTGTGTCACTGGTCGAGGGTTCCCAAGCTTTGGACAGCAGACATCAAGCGGTCCGCCAATCTGTCCGCTCAATTAGCAGGGCACTTTGTGGCGGCGGTCGCCGTTTCTTCAAAGGAAGACGCTGTCTTTGTTGTCCTCTCTGGAACGGCTTACAGCTTCGTGGCGACACGACGTCTCATCCGCCGGCTAGCAGGGACAATACTTGGCGGGCATAGGCCGCCGACCAGTCGGTTACCTCTTTGAGGATTAAAAGAGCGCCGCTCCCCCGTCAGCTCTCGACGCTGGTTCCAAGAAAACCGGGGTTCCAGGCGTGGGAACGCAGCCCGGCTACGCTTCTCAGCGACAGCATGGCGCCTACCGATGGCGGTCATAACAGCTTCCCCCTCGCCAGATGAGTCACGGAGGGCAGCGGTCAACACTGCTGCTCGCAGGGACGACGAAAGGGTCAGTAGTTGAATGCCAGGAACTGGCCTTCGCTTGTGGCATGGTCCGGGTGATTGCCGAATCTTTGACAGCATCTCTGATACTCGACCACATGTACAAGCAAGCACTTGGCCCCCCCTCGAACAAACCAAGCCAAAAGAGGGATGACAAACCAATTTTAATTACTAGCTTTAACAAAAGCTCACACTCGAAACTCTCAGGACTCACTTGAGCCGAGAAAGCAGACGTGCTACCTTACAAATTTCACATAATAAGTTGCACGAAAAAACTCAAATATCATTTTGATACACCGAGAGCACTCCAGAATGGTTTAGAAAGAGCGGCTGAGCGCGTCCGCGTTTCCATTCAATTTGCTCTTTACAATGCCAAAATTATACTTTTGAAGGATCAAGCTCCGCCTCACAAGGCGACTGTTCTACGATGTCATGGTTTGCAGCCAAGGGGCAATGGTCTGTATCTACTTTAAATTTAGCACCTCCGAGATAACGCTGCAACTTAGAAATGGCCTACACAAGGTAAGCGCACTCCTTTCCTGAAGCGCAGTACGTTATCTCACGAGAGCCCAAATTCTGGCTCAAGTAAAGCGCAGCTTTGCCTGTTACCACTGTCGTCCTGACATAGAACGGCACCTAGGCCTCGATCTCTCACATAACACCGAACCGTTAATTCTCGGTAGTCAACAGAAGCTTTCAAAACCGGATGACGATCAGTATTGCCTCTTCACTTAAGAAGGCTGCCTCCTCCTTTTAATCACTGACTACTTTCATCGGTTCTGTCCCACTGAGAGCATCAGTCAGGAACTCGGATTCAGTGAGCGCTAATTTTGTCCGAACGTCCGTCTTTGTTTACGGCCGCCCATAATTGTCTACCACTGAGACATAAAGCTATCTAGCTTTTCTGAATCTTTGGCCTACACTGTGGCCAAAATACTCTTAATTTGCTCAGAATTAAAAAAGCTTACTGTTTCGCTCATATGATCACTTGACCAATTGCTCTTCAAACAATAGCCAACAAAACATTGCTTTTTAAAAGGCTCATTTGGTTAAAGTTACCAGCTTATGCAAACGCTTCTGAGAGAAAAAAAAAGAAACTGAGCTCTCCTGAGCTTTTTAATTACTACTCTCATTCCTACAGCGTTGCAAGAAACACGGCACTACTAATCAAAACGCTTAATCCTTCGCAGTTGGTCTAACGACTTATTCTTACGTTACGCTGTAACACACAGTAAACAACACAAAAGTAATCCTAGGTGCGACACTCATCAAAAGCACCTCACAATAATGCACAGGCTTTATGGCTAAATTCGTGCCTCAATGACCTTCAATTCTCAATGCGCGCAAGAACAATTCTACTGTGTCGCGCCCAGCTTAATCAATTTACGAAATTGTTCGGTTTATGCAAACATCTTCCTCAAATGCTCATTCACGCCACATCCCCATGGCAGTGAAGGCATACGATGTCGCACTAAACCTTTGAAAAAAAAAACTAGAAAAATGACACCTTTTGCTCTGTTTTTACCTTACACAAAATTTTCGCACAATGTATAAATTACTTCGATGCTATCTTTCAGCCTTTGGTTCGGCGGTTTCGCTTTTTAAAAAACAATTAAGATCACATCTTGTAACCTACAAACTTAAATAGACCAATATGCATCTCCAATTCAATACTGAGTAGCCATATTTTAACACGCACGTGCAAACATTGTTAAAACTGACCGCCCCCTTTTTCAAATAGATTCCTTGAAGCGAACACGATGGGGTCGCGGTCCCGGCTGTTTTCCAGCAGGCCTGAGGCTACTAAACACACCAACGTTAGGCTGTGTCCTGCCGTCACGCCTCATTCTGCACTTCGGCCGGCTTTCTTCGGTAATGTGAAAGGGGTACCAGAAGCAGGGGGGAAGCCTGTGCCATTTTTCTTTTGTGTTCTCCCCTATGCGGTATTTAGCCACTCTGCCCTTTCGACTCTGACCCTTCGGCAAAAGCCGCTTTCCCGAAGTTGTCGAACTGAACCGCACGCTGCGTTGGGGTGGCGTACCTCCTTTTCCCCCTCTACACCTGGCTCGCCGCTTGTGCCTCCATGAACGCCACCATTGACGTTTCTTGAAACGGATGAACGGCTTAGCCTTTCGTCTCTCTCGAGGTGGAGTGGGATCTGCCCTAGGCTTACACAGTGCGGTCCGCTTCCGCTTCTTTTGTTTTCGGCGATGTTTGCTTGTCCCCTTTCTCTCGATGCCATCATCATGTCGCGTCGGTAACTGAGGGGTCGGGAAGCTCGTTGGAGCTTGTGCTACATTTTCCCCCCCGCTCAAACATTTTGTACTCGGTGTCCCGACGGACTGCCGGGCCAAATTATCTTTGTTAATGCTGATGAAACCATTAACTGGGCCCTCTCCGATGGCAACGCCGCACTCCTGAAGCATCGCGCTCTCGCTGTGTTTAGCCACTGTGCTTATCCTATCTGCATGTGACGATCTCTAGACGTCCTCTCGAGGCATGGGGATGGTTTCCAGCTCCTTACTGAGCCCATTAGGGCTGCTGGCACACACCTCATGCTCGCAAGGACCGTCTTTTGATACTGTCTCTACCTCGAGACTGGCCAAGGCCTCGTTCTCTACATCATTTACATTGATGCATTCGAGAATATGCGGGCCCTTTTCTAGCGCGATTTCTGGTTCTGGCCTTTCATGACGCGCTTCAACGTCCAGCGCTTTTCGACGCGCCTGAACTTCCGGCTCTTTGCGACGCGCCTCGCTTTCAGACTCTGGTCTGAGTCTTTCTTTCTTTTTGCTAACAGAATTTCCAAATCTTCTGATTAGCTCTGCTTTCACAACTTCGTAGTTGTTCGCGTGCTGCTCACTGAGTCGCGCAACAACGTCCGCTGCCTCGCAGGGCAGAACCGTGCGTGGCTTCTGAGACCAGGCGTCTCGCTCACACTTCAGTTCACTACACTTCCGTTCAAAGAGTCTAAGATACAGGCCCATATCCCATGATACCTCATATGGCTGCATGTACCTAGACATCTCGAACTCTGCCTCATTTTCGAGAAGTACTACTCCTCGCTGAGGTCCCAGCCTCTTACTTAATTCGTTATCTTGTTTGAAAAACTTTAGCTCGAGGCCTTCTCTTTCGTCTCCACTCTTTCCTTCCATCTGAGCTGCTCTTAGTTTTCTTTCGATGATGAGGTCCCATTCTTCACTTAGTTCCTCGTCATCAGCCCCCAAATCATTAATCGCTTGAATGATTATGGGTTTTCGTGCCAAACCCTTTGTATCGATCCCCAATTCCTCACACAACAGCAACAAGTCTGACTTCTGCAGCTCCCGTAAGTCCATGATCGTACTGAGTGCTCGCTAGTTCCAAAACAACTTTCCGAAACGGCGAAACTGAGTCTTTCGGCAAAGTTAACTACCAGTTCTAAAATTTACCCTCTTTTAGAATCTGGTTCACTCAAAGGAAAAGCCAAGCACTCACCCATACGTGATCCATGTCTCGAGCCAGCTGCTTCTCCTGGGCCGACTGTTGTTGTTTCTTGTAGCTTCGAATCCCAGCACTGATCATCAGTTGTTGTGATCCCGGGGTGCTGAGTCGTATCCCACCGCTGGCAACCAGTTGTTGTGGATCCCAGCTCTGATGACACGTGTTGCTGGAAATCCCACCGTTGACGACCAGTTGTTGCGGGTCGGAAGGAAGGTCGCTGGAGGATACGAAAACAAAACCCGGTCTCTTGTGGTAGCGTGGTGTAGCTTCGGGTTGAGGAAACGAGCGCTTACAAGATGGGGATACGAAAAAACAAACAGGTTTATGGCACTATTTACAAATATTTACAGCATGAGGTTAAGAGTTCACAAACCACGAACGTGGTGGTTGAACCGCTACACAGTTCAGAGCCTTCACAAACTACGAACGTGGTGGTTGAACCTTTACTTGGTTCAGAGCGACGACCTGCACTCTGCGGCGCCGTTATAAGCCCTGTCGGGCTCCTCCTTCTTCAGTGGAACACCAATCACACACACACACAACAGGTGAGGGGTACGAGCATGCACGGCGCACGTGAACATCCAATTTTGAGTCAAGATCACTGCACTGAAAGGTAGCGCCAGAGGGAATCTTGCTCGTCGTGTGTGTCACTGGTCGAGGGGTCCCAAGCTTCGGACAGCAGACATCAAACGGTCCGCCAATCTGTCCGCTCAATTAGCAGGGCACTTTGTGGCGGCGGTCGCCGTTTCTTCAAAGGAAGACGCTGTCTTTGTTGTCCTCTCTGGAACGGCTTACAGCTTCGTGGCGACACGACGTCTCATCCGCCGGCTAGCAGGGACAATACTTGGCGGGCATAGGCCGCCGACCAGTCGGTTACCTCTTTGAGGATTAAAAGAGCGCCGCTCCCCCGTCAGCTCTCGACGCTGGTTCCAAGAAAACCGGGGTTCCAGGCGTGGGAACGCGGCCCGGCTACGCTTCTCAGCGACAGCATTGCGCCTACCGATGGCGGTCATAACAGAGGCAGTATGTTCACCCTTGACATCAACCTATAAGCAGCAGCAAGGCTCGAAATCTTAAGGCGCAGGCAAGTAAGTAATCAGCCACTCTGTTTTGTTTCTGATTACTTACTAGCAAGAAGTGAGCACCTTGAAGTGTTCCGTGCGAGACGCAGCCGATGCCGAGAGGCAAAAGCAGACGCCGCGGCTCAGCCATGTCGCTCCTCCGTCGCTGATTGGCTACACTGCTCTCCAGCATCTCCCGGACCCACTATTCGAACGGCAAAAAATGGCAGACGCTCACGAAGGAAACAGCCACGCATGGCTGCCTGAGAACGTCAAACGCCGAGGCATGCTTGCCGCTAGCGTGAACGGGCCCTTAGACAGACTAGTCAAAGAACTGATTAGCATCGTAAAGACACGTTTGAAGGGTCCCTGAAACGGTTTTTCCACATTCCGTTTTTGATTAGACCAATTTTAGAGGAAATGATTGGCGCCACAGTTCAATAGGAACACTCATTATTATCGGAGCTACGAGTACTAAAAAAGTACCCTCCTCGTATACACTGCGCCCATCACCCTCAACTGCCCTCAACTCTTCCTTCGAGCGCTCGGAGCTAAGCTGCACTTTCACGGTGCCTGCGTCACGATGTGAAGTGAGACGACATACGCGTAAATCCCGCTGCCGATCCGGTACCGGCAGTCTGTGCTGCGTGTTCCACAGTTAACCAGATCAGCTGAAAACGATAACATCAGTAGAGCAGAGCGTGCCGCTTGGTTTATGGGCGGTTCAAAACGCGTTTGGCCGAGTCACAGCGATCTGCAGCGATGTTGAGTGATTCGCAGCTTTAAAGCGTTGTAATAAATTACACAGCTTATACAGAGAGCTCAAATAAGTCTCTAAATTACACTTGATACTTGGTCTACCGGCTCGATGTGTTTGTAAAATATCATCAAAACCACTTCAGGGTCTTTTTAAAAACGCAGACGATGATATATCGCCTGAAAATTGAAGGGCGGTTTATAAATATCGAAGTGTGTTTGGTTAACGCATGTGCCAATTGAGACAGAGTCGGCCAGAATGGGACGCGATGCACACGTCTACCGTATTGCATGATTGGTCACGCTGGGAAGAATGACGTTACGCAAGTAAAGCGCGAGCGCACAGAGTGTAAGGAGACCGGCATCCGCTGGCGCACCTCGGCAGCCACCTGACACCGTTGGACGAAGAGAACGACGTATGGACAGGAGCATCCGATTATAAAGGCTTTCACACTAATATCACAGAATGCCAGCTGCCAACACACCTTCAGGACCCACTCTCGCTATTCGAGACTCCATTGAATCATAGAAATGAGTGCCCATCATTAGGTGGCGTATTTTTGAAAGCGGTAGTTTTACGTGGAGCAAGTATGTAGATCAGATTGGTGAAGATATGAATCACAATCGAAGCACATGTGAAGCGCATAAATCGAGTGCTCTAGAGGACAATTGGTTTACCCAGTTTTTGAGGCTATTTCAGGTGATTTTCGTTAAGTATCTATCTATCTATCTATCTATCTATCTATCTATCTATCTATCTATCTATCTATCTATCTATCTATCTATCTATCTATCTATCTATCTATCTATCTATCTATCTATCTATCTATCTATCTATCTATCTATCTATCTATATATCTATATATCCGCTTACGTTTGGTTGCTTCTCGTGTTCACCCCCTTAACTTGGCGTGAACCAAAATTAGTATGGGAGGGTAAGATGGTAAGATACGGCGAGCTGGTCAAGACATGAAGAATGTCACAACCTCGTCACCGTACGTCGTCATGCAATTCCAGCCCTGCAGTGGAACATTCACATCGCAGGAGGGTATGTGCCACTTGTATGCGGGTATGCACCACAGGTGATTGACACCTAGTAGCTACCCAGGAGCGACGAGAAAAAACATTACCAATTTGAATGCGTGGTCGTTAAGCAATACCCGACATCAATAGCTTCGACGCAACGAAGGCATATAGAATAAATGTCAGTGTTAGGAAAAACCTGACATAGGTAGCGTTGACACCCCTACGAATGAAAATAATAAATTTCAGTGTCCCAGCGGAATCAAACCTAAGTATTCTACCACAGAGCTATACGCCAGGTCTCGGAACTACGTTTAAAATAGACGCTAATCTTCGTGAAACGTCAATGGTGGTTGCAGTTCTGCCTACCCAATTTGATAAACTTTGCATATATACTCTTTTGACACATCCGTCATGTTAGGTTGACGTCATTTGTGGTTAGGTGCCATGCACTGAAATTGTATTTATGTATCAGTGTCCAGAGACAACATCTTCGCGAGCACCAGCGCTTCATATGAGCTTCTGGTGTTGCTAATGCGGATGTTGCAGTTGACATCGTTGCGCAAATGCGAATGACTGGTTATATAAACTTACAAACTGGTTACAAACTACAAACTTATAAACTGGATATATATATATATATATATATATATATATATATATATATATATATATATATATATATATATATATATATATATATATATATATATATATATATATATATATATATATATATATATATATGCATATATATATCCTGCTCACAGTTGGTAATTTTTTCATCCACATTTCTTTCTTCTTATTTACATTCCATTGGTTTTAATAACTTCCACTGCACATTCCTTGGCATTACTGTCTGTTATACCTCATTAATATTGTGTTAAAACACGGAAAAACGAGCCCTTAGGTATACACTTCTTTCCCTTATATATATATATATATATATATAGGTCTGTGCGTGCCACATTGCCACATTTGTATATACATTTAGCTTGATTTCATGACTTGATGCTCAATAAAAAAATTGCTACACGTTCACCATTCCTCCGCATGCTTCGAATAACGTCGATGCCCAGGTACGTGGGATCTGCCAAATTTTTTTTAGCCATCACTATCATAGTATACTTCTTTTTTTCTCTATCTCTTCAATTTATATAATTCGCCCAATCTCCCACTGAAGATGTAGGGTAACTATCCGAGCCAAGCTTGGTTAACCTCCCTGCCTTTCCTCTTCGTTTCTATCTCTCTCTACGATTCTTGAAGGCATCATCACTGGGTGACCGCTAGTGAAACCCTGCCAGTAAGTGGTGTGCAATGTTCATCTCTGTCTTGCTCTATTTAACTCCCTTAATCCCCACTCCCCGTGTAGGATAGCAAACTGGACGTAGTTCACCTCCGTAGCATTCTTATACTCTCTCTCTCTCTCTGTCCTTCTCTCTCCATATTATCTGCTCGTTAGGTGATCTGCGCTGGCAATATATTTGTACGAAATGAAACACGGCTTTTCGAAGTTGAATTTAGCCCCATGGGCTATAATTAAATGCGAAAAATTGTGTTTGCAACAGTGCCCGCTCCAATGTGCCCGCTGCGATGATTGTACGACTATATTGTACTCTTGGGAATGACTGCAACTTGTAACTAATATTTTTTTCTGATGGAGTTTCTGGGTTTGTATGAACGAAAAAAAATGGCATTATATCTACGGGGTGAATCATGGAGATTGGGGCGAAGCATCCGTCCGTCCATTCGTTCTTGCTTCCGTCCATCCATGTGACCGTCTGTGCGTGCGCCTGTTCATTTGTCGTACGCCCATTCGTGCGTCCATCCCTGCGTCCATCCGTCCTTGCAGCCATCCGTGCGTCCGTCCATGCATCTGTCTCTGTGTCCGTTCGTCCATCTAGTCAACACTACAAGTACCACCATCTCGCATCTTTTCATCCTATACTCCCCATATATAGAAGCACCGCTATCCAGCGGACATTCCAAGGACTAAACGAGAGGTGGCCGAGCACACTTTCTTACGGCTTGGGCCTCGTGTCTACTTCCCACATTTAACCATCTCTAGTTCATGGTATATACTAGTTCACTGTATTTATGGCGCAGCGGCCTAACGCTCGCTACACCTTTCTTCGTCCATTAGTTCTTGCTTCCTTCCGTCCATGCGTCCAACTGTGTGAACATCCGTGCGTCTATCCGCCCGTACGTGCGTGCGTCTGTTCGTGCATCCACACGTACATAAGTGCGTCCAACCCTGCGTTCGTCCATGCATCCGCCCCTGCGTCCGTCCACGCGTCCATCCGTCCATGCAGCTATCCATGCGTCCGTCCATGCATCTGTCTGTGTGTCCGTTCGTCCATCTAGTCAACACTACAAGTACCACCATCTCGCATCTTTTCATCATATATTTCCCATATATAGAAGCACCGCCAGCCGGTGGACATTCCAAGGACTGAATGAGAGGTGGCACACGCACACTTTCTTACGGCTAGCCCTTCGGGTCTACTTCCCACCTTTAACCACCTCGAGTTCATGGTATATACTAGTTCACTAAATTCATGGCACTGCGGCCCCACGCTCGCTAAACCTTTCTAAAACCAAGGAGGTTACGCACAGCGAGTATAACGTAAATACCCTTTCTTGTCAGATAGTGCTCAATCTACTTGCCAATGGCTGCTAATGGGGAATAAGAAACAAGAGAATTTGGCTTTTAGTGAACGCGCACGCTGCGAATTTTTTGTTGTTCAACAACGCACAGGAGGAATCTCCCACCGGCACCATCTTGCAGCAAAGCGTAGGACATGTTACGCACTACCACGAGGGACAAACGAGTGCCGCGTTAAGGAGCTTCGCCCCTAAAATGCCCTCACGAAAGAATTGTTTCAAGAAAATATTTCAGCCTTTTACTTATGCTGGGCAGTGGGCATATTGATACCGAAGGCAAGTAGGGCTTACCACTGAATAGCGTAGTGAACCCCTAGTTTTTCCACGCATTCATTTCCTAAGGTGCATTTCGGCTTATTAACGCACGTGCAAACCAATGAAATACGGTACAGAACATTAAGCGGAACACAAGCTTCTCATGACACACCCTTAGTTCCAAGTAGAAGGAGACAGCTTCGATGAAGGCGATGCTCCGTGCGACGCTCAGACGTGCGCAACTGGTCGCACGGACATCGCGTGTAAACTCTGTGGTGCATATGCGTTCCAGCTGGCAGTTAGTCCAAGCAGGGAAACGAAATGACGCCGACGGCGTATTTTCGTCATGACAGGCTCCTTGAGAAAACTGTCATCACAAGAATACGGCGTCGGTTGCCTCGTAGGGATAAGAAAAAATCCCAATGGACACAAAGACGAATCATGATTCAGGTCGAAATACAAGAGGCATTCTGCGTTGTCGTCAAGTGTTGTACCGCAGTCACGCCAGTATATGAAACTTAAAAAGAAAAGAAAACACCCTACAACGCAGCCGCCATATAAGGGCAAAATCAACTTAGGTTGCATGGTTGGCATTTATAACAATAGAATAAGCACCATGTATGCTCCGACTCAGCAAGGGGTAGTAATTCGTCGCTCGAATCAGGAGGAATATATGCCAAATATCGGTAGTAGTGATGTGGCCATCATCTTAGCTTTGCCTCCATTTCGTTTCGACAAAAGTGACGTATATGCTCTTACGTCAGTGCTAACGCTGCGCCGGAGCAGGTAAGCTATAGCCTATGGGCGTCAATTTAATCGACATCTCTGGTAAGTCCACAATCTGAGCACGACTAATGAACTTGCACAAAGACTTGCGCCTATACCTTGCTCAACTTTGAGCAAAGATAATAATAATAATATTAATAATAATAATAATAATAATAATAATAATAATAATAATAATAATAATAATAATAATAATAATAATAGAATAATGCCGCATAGGCAGCTACATGCATCGATTTCCACTATACGTGGGATAAGTGCAAGGTTGCCAGTTCCACCCATGAAAAGTGGATTGGGGCTTCCTTTTTCGCCGAGTCGATTGTAGAATTTTCAAGTTGCTTTCACGTCCTTTTTCGGTTTTATTTACATTTTCCCAGCAAGTCAGCATCACCTGAACCAATGCGCATTTGTTGCAGCGCGTTTGTCAAGGACTGGGCAGTTTGGTATATATATCCTTGCGCTGAGTTCCCCATCAAGAGGGGAGGCGGGGGTGACAGTTGATCGCAGCGCCTCTCGCCATCCCCCGCCGTCCTCCTAAGTCAATATAGGAGGCATATTTGGCGCTTCAGCTGATTAGAGGGGAAGAGGGGGGAGGGGGCTCCTCGTGCGCTGGCGATTCTACCCGCTAAATGGACACTGGGCAGTGTTAAAAAGTACTGCGTGCTTTTTTTCAAAGTTGCATAAATTTTCGCGGAACAAAGCAATTTGGTGGTTGCCTAAACTCCCTTTAGTACTTGAGCGAGATTATTTTTCATATACAAAGACATCCAGATGTTATAAAATCACAACAAGGTGCCATATTGTCCACCGCCGCCAGTGTCCGTAACCGTTATCGCACAAACAAACGAAAAAAAAACTAAATAAGAAAGAAATATTGATATTTGGGTGAGGTTTGAACCGGTGTCCGCTGCGTGCCAGCCCAGTATTCAACCATACAGCCATTATTTTTTCTTCTTTTAGTTTTTTTGAGCCACGCTGGTGCTGGGAATTTCATTGCACAAAACCCTTTTACAAGCGTTATGTCGGAAAGGAACCGCGTTAACATGCGCAATATAACTTGGCAGAAGATTAAGATAGCAACCAAGGCGTCACAGAAGGCGAATTGTAGAAGTAGGCGTTACGCAATGCGAAATGCATGACGAGTGGATCGCTGAATGTTTCGAACCAATCACAAAGAGTTAAGCCATAATTGTTCATCTTCATCAGCTGCCGAATCAAATAATGTAGCATAGTGCGTACCTTGCGAGAGTGCTTGTAATATATTAGCGAGAAGAGTGCAACGGGTTCTATAGAGTGTGCTCTTCGAGCTTTCGCCTGTGACTGTGCTCCGGTTCGAGCGGAGGTCGGGCGCATTTACCATAATCATAGAGAAAGAAAAAGACAAGAGAGGACACTCCGCGAAACCTGGCCTCAGGAAGTGCGTCACGACTACGTAACGAACTAGTGCTCTCACCAAACGTCAGAGGACGCAAGCGCAAAAAAAAAACAGTTATAATCATTGCAACAGAATAGTTTTTACAAAATAATAATTATACGCCCAAATGTGGTATGTTCTTTATACATAAAACAATTTATTCAACACACCTTACGCGATAATTTTTCTTCAGCCGTACTGTCATAAACACCACCCACCCAGCGACAAGCCCATGCATGACTGACAGCGGGAAGCTTTCGTCGCTTTCGTCAACGTCGGCTGCGTCGGCGTTTTCGTGCGTGAGATAACAGGTGAGGCATGTTTTCAAGCGAAGCTTGTTGAATGACATGTTTTTGGGCTTGTTGGGTCATTTTTTCAGAAAACGGTTATACCTGCGCGAATAAGACACTATGCAACAAACATAGAAAGATGCACACACACACACACATGTTGCGCTTCATGTGTGCGAGTTTGTTTCTTACGTGGTGTCTCATTCACGCAGTTGTAACCTTTTTCTGAAGCTTGTAAGGACGGGGAGGTTCGCTAAAAAGAAAGTTTGCGGCTCTATGAGGCGGCTAGACGGGAACATTGTGCAACGTATGCAGTATAGCAAAGGCGGCACGGCGTCAAGCCGAGGCGACGCGTGCTGCGTCTGCCACGGACGCGAGCGTCTGTGCGCTGAGCATAGCTGGGCAGCTAGGTCATAGGCTCGGTGGCTCGGTGCAAAATATTGAGAAGCGTTCGCCCTGCCTCGCATGCTTCACGACGCGTTTCCCGAAGGCTCGGAACACGAATAATTCTTGGTGTGCCGGAGGTAAATCTGGACTAGCCAAGTGGCCATCATCTCCGTTTCTTCGCTAGCCTTGCGCCACTAGTGCAAGCTGCCCACAAATTTTTTTGACGTTTCCAATATATTTTACCGCACAAATTTTAACTACGATTTTTCTTCCCAATGCACTGCTGATACTGCGTACGCACGAAGGTGTTCTAAAGTTCCCAGGCCGCGATACCATTGCATTACAAGGGATAGCGGCCTGGAAACTTCTGAAGATCTTTGTACGTGGTCTTGACGTCTATCTTTGTAAGTCAGAGCTTTATGGGTCGGAGATGTATCACCGGTTTTGTATTGTGCATCGATTAGCTAATCATTCAAAGGGGTTTGCTGGTACACTTATGACGTGCACATATCTTTTTCGAAATTTGACAGCGAAGCATCCAATTACTAACATTTTCAGACCGCGCTGATGCCATGCCGTCCGGTGGTCCAAGCTACGGCAGCTACTGCTGTGTATTGTGGTGCTTCAACAATGGCAGAACCCATAAGAAGCCTGGGACGAGTTTCTTCCGCATACCACGGAACGGCAAGTGTGTTAAAGCTTTTGTATGGTTTGCATGTCTTTAGGCTTACTGTTCCTACTTGCTCAGTGAGGGTAACAATAAAAAATCACTATTCAAGCACTTCCCTTTTCAGCTGATAGTTCCTTGCCAATGCAGGATGAAAGCATGGATGCAGTATGCTCGACGCGATGATCTCCTGAGTAAGCCGGCCAGCATATTGTACGCAACGTACAGGGTTTGTAGCGACCATTTTACTGCTCAAAGTTTCATGGATCATGGGCACACAAGGCTTACAAGAATGGCGGTTCCCATGTGCAACCAGCTGCACCATGTAGGTGATTGACTGAAACTCAAGTATGTGCAATAGCAGCCACTTGTATTGAATAAGTGGCGACAGTTAACCGCGAAGATCTTTGTAGCCGATGGAGAAACCTCACTATAGAAGTAACACTTGGAAAGTCTTAAATTTTGTGAATTGTGGGCTATTACCTTCCTAACAGCAGCTTTACATTTCTGTCGCTTTTCGATGCTCTTGACCTGCGCAACTTGTTTTGAAAGACTTTGAAGGGCTATTTCACGTTATTGTAGACTTTGAAGGGCTATTTCAAGCATTGTAACTTGTACCAACTGCACATATATGCAGGTTCTCTGAGCGTCGCTTCAAATAGTGACTGTGACATGACTGCAGAAGCTGCACTGCAAGGTGCGGATGAGCTTCAGTTTGTGTTATTTTAAGCCTTTTACTGACACATTATCGTACTTTCATTTCTTCAGGACCTGCGCAAGAGGCTTCAAAAAGCGGCTCCCACACATTGAGGTGCCCCGATGAGCAGGGTGCGTCCAGTGTCACGATTTCTTTTTTTTACCCAAATGGACTGTTGACCAAACCTCTGCAGGTGGCAGCTCCCTTGTAGCTGGTGAAAGAATTTCAGCTGACTTCGTCTTGCCGGAGAAAACCTTAACCAGTCGTTCAGCTGTCACAAAAGGAACTCGTGTGACCGGTAAGTTGTATGTTCACTTCAACACCAGAGTGGATTGATATAGAGACTTCCGCAGGCCGCTCGCAAGATTGTTCCGACAGCACTGTCCGAGGCACTGAACAAGCTTCACAAGACCCTCCAGAATACGTCTCCGCCAACAGCTCCTCGCCTGAGTGCCCTAGAGAAAATGGTGGCTATGCTTTTATTGCAGCTGTTTTAATGTGCTATTTTATGTTTAGGACATTCTGAGGAAACTATCCTCAAAAGGACACTACGTGTGCAGTTACAAAATGTAAGGGTGGGCTCTCAGTGATTTTCATTTTTTTGTGCAATGTCAACATTGTGAATAGTTTCTTTTTAGGTAGTGGAATCGAAAACTTTGCACCACAGAAAGTTGTGCACCTTGGGTCTGAAAAAGCGAGGAAAGTGCTGGTATGGGATTAGTTGTTCTTCGCTTTTACATCCATTTTTTGTTTATTGCAGTGCGTTACTGTGTGCCAGCGACAATCAGCGACAATGTCTCCATCAATGAAGTACAAGCAAACCATTAAACATCCTCAAGCCAAAGTAGCAGCACAGCGGAAAACTATCAAAAGACTGCGGAAACAGCCTCACCAAGCACCGTCAACGACTTCAAAGGCCCTTGCAGTTATCCGACCGCACGTCACCGAGGAGGTTTTTAAACTTCCTTCCGCACATGTTTGCTTGAGGCCCAAACGCAAGGGCAAGCGGTTTCCCGTGTGGTTCAAGAAATTCACTCTTCACTTAAACTTCCGAGGTCCGCGAGCATACCGATTTCTGGCTCCATATTTTTCTTTGCCCTCCCGGCGTTCATTAAGGAGGTGGCTTGCTAATGTAAAGATGACTCCAGGCATAATTCCAGGAATCCTTTCTTCCAATGCAACAAATACTCAAGCTTGGAATGAAGGGGACCGAGTGTGCGCTTTAGTTTTCGACGAAATAGCACTCAAAAAGAATTTGTACTATGATGCTGCAAGAGACGTTGTCTAGGGTTTTACAGATGATGGAACTCATCGCACTTCAACCATTGCTGATCGAGCACTGGTTTTTCTTATTGTTGGTGTTTCGAGAAAGTGGGTTCAACCGGTTGCTTTTACTATAGGGCACACATCAACACCATCATCTGTTATGCATAACTTGCTGGTGTCACTCATTTTGGAGCTTAGGAGCATTAATATTGCAGTGAAAGCAGTCATTTGTGACCAGGGCAGTTCAAATGTAAGTTTCGCTAACCAAGTAAGAGTGACTGTAGCATAGCCTTTTTATGAAGTTAATGGTGAGCGGGTGTATTACATTTTCGATGTTCCGCATTTAATTAAAACAACACGCAATAATGTCCAAGCACACAAGTTATACATTGGGGATGACATCGTTAACTGGTCGCACATTGTAAGCCTTTACCAATCCTCACATGAGTTGCGGTTGCGATTGGCTCCAAAGTTGACTGAACGGCACGTTCATCAGAAACCTTTTTCTAATATGAAGGTCAGCAGAGCAACTCAGGACCTCAGTGCACCAGTTTCGATTGCTATCCCTGCAATGGTGTATGCGAACGTGCTGCCTGCATCGGCCATCACTACAGCTCAATTTTGTGATCGTATGGACAGGATTTTCGATGCCTTGAACAGCTCGAGTAAAAAAAGAACTTCGCAAAAGCTGTGGCATGCAATCATGAAAAATGATTCAGAGCTTATTGACTTCCTCCGAGGCCAGCTTCCCTGGATTGCATCTTGGCAGTTTGTTGGCAGACGTCAACCACAAACCATCCTAGGTTGGCAAATTGCAATTCAGGCTATTTGTCATGTGGGACGACCTCTCCAAAAATTACAATTTTGAATACCTGTTAACACGCATGATTCAACAGGATCCTGTGGAGAACATATTTGGCCACATTAGGCAAAAACAGGGTTGCAACACCAACCCCAATGTAGCACAATTTATTTGTGGCCTGAAGCACATCTGCATAAGAAAACTCTTCAAGCTGTCAGAATACGGAAATGTCGAGGATGATGAATGTGACCTCCTCCAGGAGCAGCTCTCGCCATTCTCCCTCACCAGTGCGTCTCTTGTGGATAATGAGGAGTGTGCACAGCCACAGCCTGACGACTTTCCCGCTCTAGACAATCTCTCTGAACTTGCGACCAACATTCACTCCCATATTATCGATGACTCCGCTGCATATTATGCAGCTGGTTTTCTCATCAAACACTTCCTTCGGAATGCATGTGACGTTTGCAGTTGCCCACAGTTACTGAAAGACGACAGTGAGACGCTTAAGGGCACCCACCAGTATTTCACAATGTTCAAAGCATACCACGTCCCCAGCAAACTTTTTGGGAATCTCACTGTGCCATCAGAAGCAGCTTTTGCATACGTACAACAACTTGAATCTCACTTTCTTGCCATAATTGAGGCCACTGCACATCACCTGAAAATGTGCGATGTTTTGTATCACCATCTGTCAAGTGTTGATGATTTTTATTTCTGCTCTGTGTGGGTGTCGCGCGAAGTTTCTGAAAATGTTTTGCCGGGTTCGTTTATGTTGGCATGTGCGTTTTGTGAACCGAAACCTAGATAGGGTTAGGTTCCAGTCTTCATTTTCAGGCATACAGCTTGGCAAGTTCAAAGGTTAGCAATTAGCGGCGGGTTTACACTAAAGTATTCGAGTTGAGCCGAATCCTGCAATAGCTTTGTTATGTTATTACTTCGTTACAGCAGACTTCATTATGGTCTGATATGCTCATATTCAGTTTAACTGGACTAACCACTCCTTCGTTGCATACATTGTTATGGTTACCCGCTATGAGGAGTAAAGACACTGTGTATTCGCTCGAAGTGATTTGCATAACCTTAAAAAGAATGTTGGGCATCATGTCTGTATTTTTGTAGCAAATCCGGGCGAACTGTACACTTTACTGTGGGTCGCTTGGTCATTGTGTATGCTTTATCTCTCCAGCTCAAGTAATATATCGATAACAAAACCGCTTGTTGAAATGTCTTCGAGCGGGTAAGAAACACAGTATGAAGTGGGCACGGTTCACGTTATCATGCTTTTCGTATTTTAGCTTCTCATCAACCTCCTCATCTCGCCCATCAAAATTTTCAAAAGAATACCCAAACTTGTAGCGTTTGATGGGGCTGCGGACGCTGCCATTTTATTTTTATATAGCTTGTGAGTGATAACGTACGATGTAGAGCCTTTGTGAAAAATAATGGGCCAAAGTGGTTTCCTTCTGCTATTTATTAGCCCTGTAATACCACTCTCGTAGCACCAATTAAGGTCCACAATTCTGGATGAGTGATGACTACAATCTATTTTAGCTCGCAAGCGTCACAGCAACACCCAGACGCAAATCACTTGGGATCTTAAGTTTTTGATGAAGGTGACGCTCAAGAAAAGCCACAAGACCTGCCAGTGTTGTAGCATAAAGTTTGTCTTTCACGTAGTTAGCAAGCTGCAAAGCCCTACCTTTCTTAGGACAAGCAGGCATCAAGTCTGCTTTTTTTTTCATTTTGTGCTAGCTGTTCTTAAGCACAGCCAGCACACTGCACCTTTGCCTTTCTGCTATATTGTGTCGTGTGGTTTCTGTGCGCTCTTTTTTTCTATGCATTATTTCGGTTAACCCCAGGCGTGATTCGCGACTTCATTGCTGTGTATATGTCACTTCTTCCTTCTTCATCAGCATTGTGCGCTGTGTTTTTGCCATAGATCCTTACTTACCCACTGGCCCGGTGTGTCGCACTTCACCAGCTTCTCGGATTCTGCTAACTCTAGCGATGTGTGCGTTGTATGTGTTCTCTCTGTATTTGTTACAATCTTTGTTACAATTTATTTGTAAGGCGAGATGCATTTGTTGCCTACATTTGTCATATTGTGCTTTTTATATTCTCAGACTCTACCTTGCCTTTGAATAAAACATTGCGGATACTCTGTCTCTTTGACTGATATATACATTGATCACTTGTTCCAAAAGAAAAACACAAGCGCGATGAACAAACCGTAGTGAATTATCATTACCTGCATCTCTTTTTATTATAACTTAATCGAAATAAAAATTACGTCACGACCAATTCGCGCGAACTACTGAACAAAACAAACAGGGAATCGCTAAATCAAAACTACTTACAAAAACTATCCATTTGGGCGATGAAAAGTGGTCTGAAATCATGAACTTTCGTCATAGGCAAACGTCGGTTACGCAAAGTAATTCAAAATTTGCGCCAGTGAAACTGAAGTAGGAAGCGCACACCACTTGCTTTCACCAACCACCAGGTGTGCTAGGGTCGATTGGGCCGCTGGGGTACCCAGCTGTTAAAACTTGAAATGTCTTACGAGGCCAGTTTTAACATTACGAGTAAATTGTAGTAGTTTGATTAAAGAATAAATTGTATGATATAAACTATTTTGAAAAATGTTTTTACTGGACAAATTACGAAATAAGTGAATCCGACAAAGTATCGAAAATGTTTGACATGGCTAGACCAACAATGGAGGCTTATGGGGATGACACAGGAACAGCGTAGCCTGGTAGGCACGATTATTTTACACAGTTTCTCGCATTTCTCCTTCTTTTCTTGGGGACGGCTTTAAGCTCTCCCATGGTAGAGTACCAAGTGCTCTAAATCGTTACCCCCTTTTTTACCCCCCCCCCTGTGGTGAACTGCTATGGTAAATACAGTTCACCTATTATGCGGGACGGCTCAGTGCTCTCCCATAATTGAGTATCAAGTACTCAAAGTCGTGAAACGCGTTATCTAAAGACAAAAAAATAGAATTGTGAACTCTATATCTTGTGCTATTGTTAGGAATCGATACATTGCGTACACGCGTACGCCTGGCAGCAAGGATAGAGTTGACGTTTAGTTAATTAGAAGCTTCGATGAGTCGCATATAGGCAACACCAAAACTATTGGCCTCATGCTTGAGAACGCAGGGTATACTAGCCGTCGCACAGAGATATTGCTATATGTTAATAACTTTGGACAGTATGTGTTTCCTAAGAGGTAACCGCATCTTGCTACAGTCGCTTATTGGACCGCGAGATCGATCCATAAGTCGTAACACCATCGCGGTGGCAGTATGATTACGCGATGAGCGGCGCATCTGCTAATTCACACAGCAGCGCATCCTTTTGAAATGATTGTCGGCGAATGAAATGCGCTTAGGGAAACATACTGTTGATATTACGCTCTGCATCACCGTATAGATGCACGACGCCAGTCCAACGCAACTATTACAAGTGATAAAAACGCAATCTGCCTACGAAATGAATTCTCGGCACGAGTGACGGTGTGCGCTTTAGCACTGACTGACGTTTTTTTTTTGTCGCTGTTATTTTATTTGTGCGTGTTTTGTGTGTGTTCCGGTTACTTCGCACTGTTTAGCGCGCCTGAACTATTGTACTTGCTCATTTAAGCTCCCCTAACCCCCCTCCCCAAAAATAAATAAATATAACATATGGCGGCTTCACAGCTGTGAAACCCGAGGAAGTCGTCGCACGGACACCCAGGGATTCCCGATCGCTGAGTTGCCCCTGCTCCGTTTGCCAAAGCGTCAATGATGTTTGCGTAAGCATGTAGGGTATCCCCAGCACGGGTAGAACCTTTTTGGGCATGACGATAGTTATAGCGCGAGAACAAAACGACGACACAGAGACAAGAAGGACACAAAGGACTTGTCTCTGTGTCGTCGTTTTGTTCTCGCGCTATAACTATCGTCATGCCATACCAACTAGCGCAAGCTGCCACACTTCTATGTTGGGCAGCTTCACATTCTCCGTGTGTGACATACATGCGTTACTTTCGGCAGCGCTTTATCGGCTTCCAGCTCGTCACGGCCGTGGCGATACGCGTCGGGTAGGAGCACTGGTCTCGCTCAGCGTGGTGGTGGCGCCCTCTCTCGCAGCCCACTAAAACCAGCCCTACACTGCGAGTGGTTCTTAAGATAGAGAAAGAAAGAGAAAAGTGAGCCCCGTTATTGTCTGCTTCAGTGAGCGACACCGCCTCAGGGCTCACAAGGGATGGGGGTGAGGAGGGATAAAAAGGGTAGAAGTAAAGGTATAGGAAAGAGGAAGAAGAAGCAACAACAAACTGAGGGGATAGGAGAGACAGGAAAGATGGAAGCACGGTCACTGGAGTCCGAGGACGGGGTACACTTGCGAGAGAGGTTGTCGGCGTCTGTAGATGGCGTAGAGCATGTCCAGTAAGTCAGAGCTTCACTGTCGTCGAAAGCCGTCGGCGGCAGGAGGTGACGTAGGGCGAGCCCAGTCAGCCAGAGCTACGGTGACGCCGAAGGCTGCAAGCGCGCGGTGCGTGCGGGCGCACAACCGGTCGGCACGAAATCCAGCGAGCGAGACCCTGCCCTACACTGTAAGCTAAAACTACCCAAGTTTGGGGATTTTGCGGCTCATTACCTCTGAAAACTCTCTCGAGTTTAAAATTACTACCTCGTGTTGGAGTAAAAGATGGTAGATGACATAGTTTTACCACCACCTCTGATGCGCGTAGTAAAAGGAGTTCAAAATCCAGTATTTCCACGTAGGGAGTTTTCTATCACGTGATTTTTAAGCTGCGTTTCCGAGTTTATTACCACGTGACTGCAAGGTGCAGCTGTTTCGGCGGCTTTTGCCCCATACCCCCCCCCCCCTTTATAGTGATATAGTGACACTCTCAGTGAATCCTAACGTGACAGCTTTCTGTGAACGAAAAAAAAAGGGAGAGGTTGAGAGGGGCCCTCAAAAAAAAAAGAAAACCTGGTGTGGAAAGTTGACCCGCATATTTTCGCAAATTGTTGGCTTCTGCTCTGTGGTGGCCCTGGAGACAGATAGTGCAAGAAGCTCGGGATATGTGTGTCTGGTCGCGCGGATGGATGTCACGTGTTTTCTACATCATCGAACGACCCTGCGCTACCGAGCGCCTCCGAACCTGCACGTCGCGCATATCTCGCTTACGTGTCGAAACGCGAAGATCTGCCAGTGCTAACAAAATCAATCTGGTCTCATCGTTCGTGGTTGCTTCCTGGAGAAGCGATAAGCAAAACGCTTCACTATGTAGTCGGCACCGAGCCGCGGCCGCCAGTGACCAGTGAGAGTATGTCACCGGGGCAGGTGAAAGAAGCATCGCATACATTTTGTTCCACAGAATACGATGTCTGCTGGAGTTTAGTGCTGCCCTCAGTGCCTGCCTCATGCACCAACTGTTCTCAAACATGTAGCACGGAGCCGATAAGAGGCAGACAGAACCAACAAGCGGCTGCCGGTGAGCACGAAGAAAACCCGGACGGTGGTCTTTCGTTGAAAGTATGCATGCACCACCCCGTCCCCGTAAGATAGTGGTCACGTGTCCATTTGTGTCTGAAATGACGAAATTCGCACAGAATATGTATTCTGGGATCGCAGCTGTGTTTCATCGCATAGCCGTGCTCCTCGAAAAGGGCTAGTACCCCGTTGGTAAGCAGCTTGTATGCAGGCGTGCACCGCTCTTCTACGCCTGATGTCCCGAATACGCGCTGCTACTGTGTTTGTGCGTGGTCGCTCAATGAAAATCATTGAGCTGCCATGGTTTGTGTGTACTTAGGCATATTTTATGGACTTGTGCATCAGAAATGCTAACACGTGTGGGGCCAAGAGTCCGGTGTGCTAAGTAATTATTGGATAATCAAAAAGGTGGGATCGGGTAGATTTATATATAAAAGGTCGGTGTGACACACAGCGGCCTGCAGCCCATCTCATGTTAACGCTTGTAACTTTAACCGTTGTTGTAAGTCGATGCAAAAAAAAAGAGCTCTCCTACCGGTACTACACGGCCGGTCAAGAAGTCGTGCCTATATATACCGGATTGTCAAAGTGCAACTTCGAAGTGTGGCAGCTTTGGGTAGTTGCTATGGCATGACGATAGTTATGCGCTCTGGTCTTTCGTGTCCTTCTTCTCTCTGTCTCATCGTATTGTTCTCGCGCTATAACTATCGTCATGCCATACCAACTAGCCCGAGCTGCCACACAATTATGTCAAAGTGCAGTCGAGTAACGCGTGCCGACTGTTCGAGTGAAGTTCTATTCTGCATTTGTTGTGTGTGCGTGTTTGTCTGTATGAGAATTTATGTGTCATCCATTCTGCCATCATTTGATTTCTATACATTTGTCGACTTTTGGCGAATGCATCCATCAACTTTTATTTTTTACCCCCGGAAATAACTCCCAGAAATAACCTCCAAAACTTCTGAAGGCAATAAAATTCACGCTGCACAATCCCGCTTGCGAAAGGAGGATGTGTTGCAAGCATTCTAGTGTGTTTTTAGGCACAATGTAAAAAAATTCAGAGTAGAACATTACTTATGACGGCTTTTTTGAATTTTCTAAACACCAATAAAATAAAGGACCTTTGTGGGACATGAAGTAAGTTTACATAGACCACTGTACACAACAGAAAAATTCAAATTTTGCGAAATTTCGATGCCGAACACACGTGTTCAGGTGATTGTTTTCTGAGGCTATTCGAGATAAATCAGAGCGATTTTAAACACGTGAGGCACTGTTGTTATTCGTTCTCAAGCTGTCGTATTGGGCGAGCATATGGCCTAATCAAGTGTCAGGCCCCTGGGATGGCTTTATGCCCTCCTATAGTAGAGTTCTATGTACCCTAATCGCTCACGACATTTTCTAAACACACGCAGAGTTAGTGCCCCCTTGCCTGCCGGCGCTGAAGGGTGCTGTGACAGCGTACTACTGCTCTCCACAGAGGAGTAGATCCTACTCTAAGCAGTCGAGCCCCGCCGCGGTGGTCTAGTGGCTAAGGTACTCGGCTGCTGACCCGCAGGTCGCGGGATCGAATCCCGGCTGCGGCGGCTGCATTTCCGATGGAGGCGGAAATGTTGGAGGCCCGTGTACTCAGATTTGGGTGCACGTTAAAGAACCCCAGGTCGTCAAAATTTCCGGAGCCCTCCACTACGGCGTCTCTCATAATCAAGTAGTGGTTTTGGGACGTTAAACTCCACAAATCAATCAATCTAAGCAGTCGAACATTGTTTTGTAAACGCAACAGTGACGCTACAACCTAAAGATCTATCCGAAAACCTAAAAATTTTCTAGCAGCTTCAGGAATTTGGCGTCCTTCTTTTTAAATCTAGGGAGTTTGGTAAGGCTCTGTATATGTCAGATTACTCGGCCCGATTAACGGCAATACTTAGTAATCGCGCGTTTAGAACTAGAAAGCGTATAAAAGACGATAAGTTTGGCTATCCCATTATTTTACTGTTTAAGAGTATCGGTGTTCTGCTGAACCGACTGAAGGTATAAAATATTTGTATCGGGCGATTACTATATTCTGAGTACTGGGAGAAATGAAACTCTGTCTTCGTGAAGGCTAAGCATGCCCTCGAATAATACCCTTATTGATCGCTGCTCTGTGAAACAAGAAAATTTTCGTTTTTAGTGCTTATAAACACATGCCAATTTTAAGCTTAGTGGCTGTCTTTGCTCGAGTGATGTATCCTTGTGAAATAACTTAACCAGGAGGCTTACAGAGGATAATAAGAAAAATAGAACTGCAGATCAGGTAAAGTGCTATGGGTTCAATATCGTGAAAACGGCGTGATGAATAAAGACAAGAAGACCGTTCACGTGTTTTTTATCTTTCCATCGTGCCCATTACATGAGAGCAAAAAGTGACAAAATTATCTTGCTTAACGGGGACATATTCAAGAGTGCGCATGAAAGGCGGAGCCATCAGCCTTTTAAAGAGGGCGCACGCACGCCTACTCAAAATCATGCGGCAGATATTGCTAACGCAGAAAATATAGAAAAAAGGCGGCTGCATCTCCCTGTGGGGGAAACCTCAAATAAATGCGTCGCAGAGTTGAGGCGGGGGAGGGGGGGATCGCGTGAATGTTGCGTGATTGGGTATGGCTTGGGAATGCTCCATTGTATTTCGTCGTTTATATTCTTATTTATTACATAAAGGAGAAGCGTTTCCTTCAACGAGTGGTCGGACGTGTATGTTGCGTTGTGCCTTACTAGTGATTGAAGGTACTGTTACTTTGATGGCATCTACTCGGCTCAAGAAAAGCGTCAAGTCAAGCGAAAGCCAAGTAAAGACGCCTTTGACTTCATTCTGAAGGCACGATCAAGTGCCTTGTATACGCGGTGGCCCGGTGAAGCTTGAGCAGCGAGATTTGTTGGTTTTTACTAGCAGACCCTGCGTGGGTGAGCCTTGCAAGGCGAGAGAGGGGCAGTGACTGTTGGCACGAGACGCGAGAAGGCGACGCGAGACGCGAGCAAGCGGACGAGACGCGAGCAAGCGCAGTGGGTCAGCGTTTTTAGATATGGTCATATGGGTAAGCGCGCGTGGTCGCAGCAGTAAGGAGCGACTGCCTGCCGTTTCCCGCGCAATGGCGGCGCCGCTGTCGCTTTGGGATTAGAGAGGGCGCGTCGTCTGCTACCTCTGAATATGAAACAGTGGGAAATTCGTTTCCGAATACGCGGATTGTCGCTAAAGCAGCTCAATGCTCAGTGGTGGGGCCAGCGTGTGGCGCTCCCGGCCTGAGCAATTCTACTCCCCCCCCCGAAAAAAATATTTTTTTTCTGCTATTGTTCACAGAGCAGAAAGTGACACTACCACATTTGTCTGTGAGGCACGCTCTTTTGATGATAATGGTTCTCCAACCCACTGAAAAAAGTTCTTTCTACGCCTCTGCAAAAAGTAAGGTTTATCTGCGCCTTCACGTTGTGAGGAATTCTGAAGAGCAAGTCCGTTGTAATTACGGATCTTATTCATTGCATGTAAGAATAAATTTAGAAATGGCCGTGCGTTTTCTTTTTCAACCGCTAATAAAAAATAGACAGGCCACACGTGCAGCCTTGTGCAAGAAGTGCCACAATCCTGCTGTGTTTTATATCATTGCGCTTGCAAGCCTCACAGCTGGCACATGCATAGCTGACATTAATTGTATAATTTTTATGTGAAGATGCCTTTCATACACAAACTCCTTGGATTGTAGCGGAAATTATCTGAGGAGCTAGGAGGAGAGCATCCAAAGAGATGGAAAAATGTTTAAGAAAAAATAGAACGTAGTGCAATAAATGAAATAGAGCCAGTATTTAAATAACTTTTGTTTAGAAAAGCTCTTTCGCAATCACTATTTCATACGTGTGTCACAGAAGGAGCGCTAAAAATGGGCGCGCCGCCAAATTCTTGCGATAACGCGCGAAAGAGACGCCGCGAGGTCAAAAGAAAAAAAGAAAACAAACATCCAAAGCTCCCCGGGGCGCGCGCTCTCCCCTCGGAAGCGTGGCTTCGCCGACGAACCTCCGCACCCCACATCGGCGGCCCAACAAGCCCGCGATATTTCTAGAACGAAGGAGGCGTGGCCACGCCGAGTTGAGTCATCCGACGCGGAGGGCAGTCGAATCGTCTCGCCTCTCCCCAGCCTTCGCTGCGTATCGCGCCGACGAAATGACGCGAACCTTCTGGAATCTCCCGCGGAAGGTATTTAATCGAGTGGCCGAGACGAGAGAGGAGGGGAAGACGGAAGTTAACGCCAGAGTGCGTAGGGTATACCGCCGTGTAGTCGGCGAAGGTTTTGTCTGTAGAGACAAAGCAGGAGAAGAAGATGATTTCCACCTGAGGGGTGACGACTCGAGCTACAGGCAAGAGTGTGTGTTTACCGCTATCGAGCGAAGATGCGTGGCAACAGCTGCGTGTGGGAAGCCGACGTATTTCCGGCGAAGAAGTTTGAAGCTTGGAGAGTGGCTATTTGAGGACGCGAGGTTTCCTGGAAGAGAAACTTCAGGGGGCAGCGGAACGACAACAACGCTGGACTTTGAGTGAGTGATTCTAGGAAGAGTATCATTCAGACTTTTGTTCCAAGGACTTTGGACTGAATAGGTTTTCTATCTCTTTAGTCTTTAAGTGTCTTGGTTGTTCGATGCATGCGACTGCATTGTAGTGTGTATTGTTGTCTGTGTCCGTTGTTTCGAGTGAGGCTGATTGTACTGTGTAGTACGTTGTTTGATTGCTGACATATTGTCCTCATCTATTGTGGAGTGAGCATATTTGTGTATTGTTTTTCTGATCTGCCATTATTGAGAATATAATTTTGTTTGTTTATCAACTCTCGGCTCTGACTTGTTCTTTGGGCCACAGCCGGCATCTGCTGGCGCGCCAATAAGGACCACTTCTAAATTGTCCACGCTTTCGTGGTGCGGTTCGGGGGGCCGATACTTCGGCCCTTGGAATTAGCCCGGCGATAGCCTCCCCAATTTACGGGACCTGTGTGACAACGTGACACGACGATCAAGCATGCTTGAATGAATTAGAAGCGGGGTAGTTAACATGCCAATCGGGCTATTAAAGTAGCCATGCCTCCGAGGAAAACATTTGGTATCGTTGGCACTTCTTCAAACTCCAAATAATCCTTCAGTTCTCAAGGTTTGCACAGCTTCCATTCCACGAGAAGCCTTCCAGGTGGCAGTCAAGACCTATATTTCAAATCCGAGGACCTAATCCCTAGCTGCGTACACATAATAGATGGAAACGTCCAGATTCAATGTGTTAGCGTGGCACTGAATTCTGCGCCATTCCTCGAATTTTTTTAATTTTCCTGTACACTTGTCTAAATCAGTGGAAATAAAGCGGGAGAGGAAACCCCCAAAACTAGAAGAAATCGTGAATTTTCAGGGCCGTGTGTCGGCAATTGGTGGTCATGCGTCTGCCGTTAACATGGAGTACAGTGATGTTGACAAATTGTGATGTAGTAGCTTTAAAAAAATGCGAGCATCAGCAGACGACAGCGCCACATCACCTGGAAGATGAGAAGAATGAAGAGGCACTGCAGCGCGCCCATTGAAAAAAAGAAGAGGAGACGCTCGCGGAGAACGAAGCCGTTCGGACGCCGGCAAGACGACGCAAGGGAGCCTAGGGCGAACCCGCAACTACGCGCGAGGTTCGAAAGGCCGGGTTCCTGTCTTCGAGCCATTGACGTCCTCGGGGCACGGCGTGTCGGCGTGGCCAAGCACGAGTTCTCGGTGAGTGGTCCTGTGGACATCTCCGGTACGGCGAGCGCCCTCGAAAGACCGGAGCTGCTGACCACGTCCACCGAGCCGACGGCGCTGACAGTGTGCGGCTGCGCCTAGACCTGGGAATGCCCCTTACCGTGGTATGCTGACCTGGAACCCAAGCGACGACAGCATCCGAGCACGCAACGGGTCCCCCTTCAAGGCACCGGGCTACGGCACAGACTGTGAGACTGTTTTCTCCTTTCTTTCGTGTGTGAACTGCGTGCGTGTACGACTTATGGTACTGTATGTGCAATAGTTTTTTTTTCGTCCAATATAACTTCCGTTAGTTTTCCTCACTGTCTCCATCTTCCTCGCGTCACACGCCTGCTATGTGACGAACCTAACACACGACATAACTGGCGTCCGCGAGACAGGACTACTCTTATTACATCTAAGGAGAGTATCACATCGCGTATGTGTGTGTGACGGTCGATGATGGAGGCAGATAAGCTGACGGCGATCGGAAAGGAATTGGGGTTAAGCGGCTCAGCACTAAAAGAATGGATGGACCAAGAACGCGCACGCGAAAAAGAGGCACGTGACGCTCGTCTGGCTGAACGAAATGCCGCGAAAGAAGCCGAGGCAGAGGCAGTCGCATGATTACAAGCAGAAAAGGAAGTTCTTGAGCTCAAGTTAAAGTTGCATCAGTTAGGTGCGACAGCAGGTAGCACAACTACTGGGCAGCTTACCGAGGGTGCGCCCGTAGGCACCACGCAGAGCTACCGAAGTCCACATAAACTCATCCCAGCCTTTAATGAGGAACGCGATGAGCTGGACGCATATATACAGCGATTTGAGCGCGTCGCTACTAGTCAAGATTGGCCGCAAGACAAATGGGCCCTATCACTAAGCCTTTGCTTGACCGGAGAAGCCTTGAGTGTAGTTGGTAGGATGGCACCAGAACATGCCACGGACTACGTAACGTTGAAGAAAACGCTACTACAACGCTTTAGGTTCACAGAAGAAGGCTATCGGACAAAGTTTCGATCAGCCAAACCAGATAATTCTGAAACGGGCACGCAGTTTGCCGGGCGTATATTAGGTTATTTTGACCATTGGCAAGAAATGGCCAAGACAGACCGGACCTACGATGCTCTGCGAGACAAAATTGTCTCGGAGCAGTTTCTCGCACAATGCCATGAGAAACTCGCTGTGTTTCTTAAAGAAAGAAACTGTGATAACCTTGAAAAACTTGCGGAGGCTACAGACCACTACTTGGAGGCCCAGGGGTTGATTAACCTTGGCAAATGTAAAGGCGATATCCTGAGCAAGCCTCCAGGTCAAACTCGAACGTCTGAGCGGCAAGATGACAAAGAGAGACAGCAGTGTTTCCTTTGCAACAAAAAGGGTCACAGAGCTGCTGATTGCTGGACCAACACAAAGGGTCCAGGTACAAAGCCACCCTTTTGTGGAAAATGCCGCCGCACTGGGCATAAAACAGCTGACTGCTCCAAAGGGGCCAACAGCGTTGAGAAGGCCTCATGTTCTTTTCAACAAAGAGATGGAGCCAAGATAATTAATTCAGAGTCGAAGGCTTCCATTTGTGTTCCTGATAGTCCGGAGTGCGCAGAAACGCGCCCAGCCAAGCTGAAGAAAAAATCGATGCCCACGGGCGAAGGTGTACTCGAAGGATATCCCGCAACAGTATTGCGAGATACCGGATGCGATTCAATCATTGTCAGAAGGTCTCTTGTGGCGGATAGCAAGCTGACTGGAAAGCTTTCCTCGATTTGCCTCTTGGATGGACGGTTGATGAAGCTGCCTGAAGCACACGTGGAAATTTTTTCACCGTTCTTCACTGGCAAAACTCGAGCCCTTTGCATGGATACTCCTTTATATGATGTTGTCTTAGGAAACGTGGAAGGCGTTCGAGATGCTCACAATCCTGATAACAATTGGAAGAGCCGTCTTTACACCCAGAACACTGCAGAAGAGTATTCTGGTGCAGAAAAATCCGGTTCTGCACACGGACCCTTGTATGCAAAGACTTCAACATCGGCTGCAAGGAAAACACGTGGCAAGACAAAAGTTGCTGCAGTAAACCGGAAAGCAGGAAATCCACATCTACTTCCGGCTCCAGTTTTAAACCCCTTAGACATCAGCCCACAGGACTTTAAAAACAAACAGGAGGAAGACAGCAGCCTGCGGAAATGCTTCGAAGCCGTTCACAAAGAGGTCAAGACAAGGTTTGGTAAAATATTGTTCTTCACGAAGGACGGAATCCTCTATCGCAAGTACACCCTTCACTCTAAGAGGCAGGTGAATCAGCTTGTGGTACCAAGGTGCCTCCGGCAATTTGTACTGAAAATGGCCCACGAAGGCATCCTTTCGGGCCATCAGGGAATTAAACGAACTACCGACCGGGTACTCGAAGAGTTCTACTGGCCAGGGGTTCAGTCAGACATCACACGATTTGTTAAATCGTGTGATATATGTCAAAGAACTATTCCCAAGCACTTGGTGGGTCGTGTACCTCTCGGCAACACGCCTATAATTGACACCCCTTTCAAGAGAGTAGCCATCGATATTGTGGGTCCATTATCACCGATGTCAGAGGGCGGAAACAAGTACGTACTGACAATGGTGGATATGGCAACGCGTTATCCCGATGCTGTAGCACTGCCGAGCATCGAGACGGAGAAAGTCGCTGAGGCACTTCTGGAGATGTTTTCTCGTGTAGGTGTCCCACGGGAGATAATCAGTGACAGAGGCACGTCATTCTCGTCACGCCTAATGAAGGAGCTAAGCCGACTTCTCTCCTTCAACCAATTGCCAAAAACCCCATATCATCCAATGGCTAATAATCTTGTACAGAGGTTCAACGGCACCCTGAAACAATTGATAAGAAGGATGTGTCAGGAGTGTCCGAAGAAATGGGACCGGTACCTGGCGCCCTTACTCTTCGCTTATCGCGAAGTTCCCCAGTCGAGCTTAGGCTTCTCCCCGTTCGACTTGCTCTACGGCCGTTACGTCAGAGGTCCCCTGGCGATATTGAAAGAATTATGGGCCGCTGATTATCTTGATGATGATGTGAAAACATCCTATCGGTACGTAGTCGAACTGCGGAATCGTCTTGAAGACACCTGCCGATTAGCCAAAGAGGAGCTTCAGAAAGCGAAGATAGTACAAAAGAAGCATTATGACCGAAAGGCCAGACCACGTCAATTATCCCCTGGAGACAAAGTTCTGCTTCTGCTTCCATCGGATACCAACAAATTGGTTCTGACGTGGAAGGGACCCTTTATAGTCATTGAGAAGAGAAATGATGTCGATTATTTAATAGATCTCGGTACCAGCAGCACAATATTCCATATCAACCTATTGAAAAAGTATGAGGAACCGCTGCCTGCACCACCGCATGAAGCATCAGCTGTTTGCCGGGCGGATGACACCGAAAGGAACGAGCTACCATGCGTTCCATTCCAACGAAAGGACTACTGCACCCAGTCTCATACGCAAGCCGTATACTGCAACCATGCGAAGCTGCTAACTCTACAGTGGAGCGAGCGGCCCTGCCTTTTACGTGGTCGGTCCGGAAACTTCATATCTTATTATTCGGACGCACATTCATTGTACAGAGTGACCACAAACCGCTTGTGTACATCACGTCAGCCAAGCATGTGAACAGCTGCGTGTTACGGTGGAGCCTCATCTTTATGGAAGTGCGTAGATTACATGGGCCGTTGGCCAACTCTGTGAGCAACGTCTTCATAAAAAATCGATGCTCAGGGGTATTAAAAGCTTAAAATGCAAACCTAACAGCGCGATACAAGTATCATGACGCTTTAGTTCTTTAACTTGTTTCTTTTTTTTTCTTGTGTGTACTTTTGTGACCGAATGTGCCGAGTGTGCGGGGCTCGGAACTGCTATAGTGTGCAGCGGTGCTTACGTGTGTGTTTCCGACAGCGAACCAACGTGCCCCCAGTGCCCTCAAGTTCTTCTACCGGAAGAACTTTCTTAAGTGGGGGGTGATGTGATGTAGTAGCTTTAAAAAAATGCGAGCATCAGCAGACGACAGCGCCACATCACCTGGAAGATGAGAAGAATGAAGAGGCACTGCAGCGCGCCCATTGAAAAAAAAGAAGAGGAGACGCTCGCGGAGAACGAAGCCGTTCGGACGCCGGCAAGACGACGCAAGGGAGCCTAGGGCGAACCCGCAACTACGCGCGAGGTTCGAAAGGCCGGGTTCCTGTCTTCGAGCCATTGACGTCCTCGGGGCACGGCGTGTCGGCGTGGCCAAGCACGAGTTCTCGGTGAGTGGTCCTGTGGACATCTCCGGTACGGCGAGCGCCCTCGAAAGACCGGAGCTGCTGACCACGTCCACCGAGCCGACGGCGCTGACAGTGTGCGGCTGCGCCTAGACCTGGGAATGCCCCTTACCGTGGTATGCTGACCTGGAACCCAAGCGACGACAGCATCCGAGCACGCAACGGGTCCCCCTTCAAGGCACCGGGCTACGGCACAGACTGTGAGACTGTTTTCTCCTTTCTTTCGTGTGTGAACTGCGTGCGTGTACGACTTATGGTACTGTATGTGCAATAGTTTTTTTTTCGTCCAATATAACTTCCGTTAGTTTTCCTCACTGTCTCCATCTTCCTCGCGTCACACGCCTGCTATGTGACGAACCTAACACACGACACAAATCTACTGGCATCCTCTCCGATCTAGAGTTATCTCAAGAGGTAGCAATGTCATTGCCAGTGTACAAAGCTGAAGTTACAATTCAGTAATGTCGAGCTTATCCAGGAAGAAGTTCTTTTTTTTTCAAAGTTATTCAAAACAAAGGTACTGATTGTCAAAATCCACAGGGCAATGGTGGTAACAAAAGACTTCACCTTTGTCCTCTGTTGTAGAGAAAAGCTTGTTCCTTCGTGCTCACACAGTGAACATGGTTTGGGACGCCAGCTGAAACTCACGAACTTGCAGATGGTATCAACTTTTCTCAGTTGTGTTCATTACCTGACGATATGCACGGGCTATCATAGGAGCTTATTCCCTTTGATTTCGACCGCAACATCAGCCTTGATGATCTGGGACGTATGGAGAAGCACTTTCGGGCTGTTCCTGAAAGACTTATGCCCACCATGCAAGAACACAACGAAAAATCGGCGAGCTCAGTAGAAGAAAAAAAAAGAACTATGGAAATCCAACGAAGCTTCAACGAAACATGCGCTCAACTAAATATCTAAGAAAGGCAGGTAATAGGGTCATAGTTTTGGAGAAAAAGTGTAAAGCGGCATTCAAAAAATGAAAACACAGCTTTTAAAAGGTTCTAAAAGCCAAGTTGACTAACTAATGTCCAGCCTTCCTCCGGCACAACAACAGAGGCTGTGAGCGAAACCTCTTCGAACCCGAATTTCGAAGGCATTCCCTTGACAATTTATTAGTTTAAGGCGTGACGATGTCGGGAGAGGCAGTATGTTCACCATTGACATTGTTATGCCAGCGAGTCCTCGTCAAACGTCCGTGCCTCTGAAAAAGGCAATCTGGGTCAAGGCCAGCCCGCAGTCTGCCTGGCGCGAACAACTCAACGGCGTAAACACGCGCGGCGCTTCTCTGGCCCACGTGCATTGAGTCAGCGGTGCACGTGACAGCGAGCCGGCGTCCTCGTGTCTGGTGGTCTGACGCATGGCGCGGCGCCCCATTGGAGGAATCTGCCCTGACGACCAGCGGCGCTTCTGATTGGACACTTTGGTTGGACCCGGTGTAAATAAAAGAAGCCCTGCGGCGCGTCGCGATCGGCGGCCTTATGGAAGAGGAGTCCCCATGTCGGAGAGCCGACATGTGTGTGAGTCGGCGGTTTTAGGCGAAAAGCTGACCTATGTGTTAGAGAGGAGAGCTCGGCTCTTCGAGTCTCTGTCGGCCCCAGTGCCGAAATTGTAACGCTTCTGTATATATGCTGTACATAAACCTTGTTTAACTCACCGTCGTCTCGTCCGCTCGTCTTATCAGCTCTGCGCAGAAGCAGTCGCGAGCTGAGAAACATACGCTACCAAACGGCTGGTGACCTTCCCGGCGGAGTTGAAAGCAGTGGCGCCTGTGGGACCGGGTTGGCGTCGCCGTCTTTCGCAACAGTGGTGGCATCGGTGGCAGCCACGGAGGCAGATTCGCAACAGTGGAGGTCAGCGGTGGGGTTTCGGAGGTGGCTTCGCAACAGTGGTGGCTTCGGCGGGATCGGCCCGTCGTTCGCAACAGTGGTTGGCAGCGGCGGGATCGGCCCGTCGTTCGCAACAGTGGTTGGCAGCTGCGGGATCGGCCGGCGTCAGCGACATCGATGCGGTGAGTGCCTGATGTTTTCCCCTCAGTTCACCAGACTACTCTAGCTCAGGTTGTAGTAGTTTAGAGAAGGGCTGTGTGAAGCATTGTAGTGAGCTTTGATCGTTTCAAGCAAAGTCGAAGTGCTTTGAAACCGAAGTTAATGCGGAGGGGGTAAACACGGGAGTGTGAAATATTGCTTGCGCGTCGTGCTAGTTGACTTATAGTGGGTACGGCAAGTAAATTGTTAACAGGGGCAAACAGCAAGAAGCTAGTGTGAACGATGGAGAACCTTAAAGTGAAGGAACTCATCGAAATTTGTGAGGAACTCGGCATAACCTTGGGCCGTGCGAAACGAAAGCAAGCGATCCTTGAGATCATGAAGGATGAGGGAGTGTCGGCTGAGGAAGTCGATGAGGCCTGGGTGGACATTAAAGCACGCCGTGAGGAGGCTGAAAGGCGAGAGGTAGAAGCTCGCAAAGAAGCTGAAAGGCGCGAAGCTCGAGAACGTGAAGAAGCTGAAAGGCGCGAACTTCGCGAGGAGGCCGAGAGACAAGAGCGCCTAGAGTTGAAACGACTAGAATTGGCAATCCTACAGTGTTCGCAGGCGCCTAGCGTAGCTTCTCCGACGATTCAGGTCAGCGGTTTTAGAATTCGAGACCAACTGCCACCGTTCGTAGTAGGCGAGGACATGGCGAAGTATCTCGTCAAGTTTGAACACGTCTGTGAGCGAAACGCTTTGGAGCGGTCTCTTTGGGCGCGGAACCTGTTAGCTCTTCTTCCCGGCGAAGTGTCCGACGCGATAACTTGCTTATCGAGGGAAGCGTTTGAGAGCTATGACGAGGTTAAGGAAGTGCTCTTGAGACGTTATAAGTTGTCACCCGAGGCTTTCAGGCAAAGGTTTCGGTATGCTAAAAAGGGGAATGAGTCACACGTTGACTTCGCGTTTCGTCTTAAAGCCGATTTGATTGAATGGCTCAAGGGCGAAGGTGTTTATGACGACCGCGATAAAGTGGTGGAATGCGTTGCATTGGAGCAATTCTACCGCTGCATCGAGGAGGATGTCAAACTTTGGCTGCAGGACAGACTTGGGGAAGTACAGTTAAACAAGGCAGCTGAGTTAGCTGAGGAGTATTATACTCGCCGAAAGTTGCATAGCAGGGCAGTGCGCGTTGAAAAGGATGAAAGGAAAGAGGGCTTTTCAAGGAAACCTGATCAACGGAAACCCGCTCCGCACCGTAATTTTAAGAAGGACCCGTCTCTTACGAAGGACAGTGTAGGGGAAGGGAAAACAGAAGCGGAGAAATCGAGTGAGGTTTCTACCACACAGGAATTTGAATCGGAAAACAAACGGAAGCCGCTAATCTGCTACAACTGTAAAAAGGAAGGGCACATCGCGAGAAACTGTCAGGAAAAATTTGCCTTCGCAACAATCCGAGAATCAGAAAAAAAACATGCGGTTGTTGGAGCCGTATCTCCAAGAAATTAGGGTGAATGAGAAAACGTGCCGAGCACTTAGAGATTCAGCGGCAACCATGGACGTTGTCCATCCTTCATTGGTGTCTCCGGATGACTTAACAGGAGAATGCGCGTGGATCAGGCAAGTCGCCGAGGAGCAGAGTGTTCGCTTACCAATCGCCACCGTTTTCATTGAAGGCCCGTTCGGTAAGCTTCGCACCGAAGCGGCTGTGTCTGCCGCGCTAAATGATCGTTTTCCTTATCTTTTCTCGAACAACTCAGAGCAGCTTCTCAAAGAGCAGAGCAAATCGTTCTTCTCCAACTTAGCGTGCATGGCCCTAACGCGATCGCACGCACGGAAGCTATCGCGGCAGCTTGATCTGGTTCAATGCGGTGAACTCTCAAGTGACCTTGTCGGCGGGTCGACGGAACCTCAGAGAAGAAATTTTTCGCGTGAGTCATGTGAGCAGTCACGCGAGCGGCCCGTCGCAGAGGCGGCCGGCGCGGTTTCCGTAGAAAGGGGAGACGACATGGCGCCATTGAGTCAGAGCGAGAGGGTTGCAACGCTCTCGCCTGCAGCGGAAAGTTGGAGCGAGCTGCCGAGAGTTGATCGAGAGACGCTCATTCGAGAGCAGCGTGAGGACCTCTCGATTGAAGCGCTAGTGGAAAGCCACAAAAACGCGGCACAAGTGCTGCCGAAGGAGCACTGCGAGAAATCGGTGAAGAAGCGTGCTTTTGAAGTTGATAATCAGGTAATGCTGCTGCAGCCATCCAAAAGGAACAAGCTTGAGGTTCATTGGGAAGGGCCCGCCAAAGTATTATCGAAGCCTTGCGATACAAATTATGAAGTGAAATTAGGAAGGCGGCCGGACAAAATTTACAACTTGATGAAACCCTACGTTCAACATCAAGAGGTCGTAAATCAGCTGTTGAATGCTTCAGAGGAAGAGGAAGCAGAAAATTTGAGTTTTAGTGAGGTAATCGAAGGGGGATCGAAAGTAATCCGGGAGCAGATAAACCTAGAGCCTAGGTTAAGTGAAGTCCGGAAGGAGGACCTGAGAAAGATTGTTTTGGTGTTTGAAGACGTGTTTTCGGACCGTCACGGAAACACGACGGTGATCGAACGCGATATCGAGCTAAGCGGTGAGGAGTCAATCCGTAGCAAGCCGTATCGTTGTTCCCCTGTGCAACGTCGCAAGTGTGAACCGCTTTTGGTGCCGCATAGGTATCGTCACCTAAAAGTGGCCGGTTACTGAGGTGGAGCATGTTGCTCCACAGCGCAACTTTGACGTGCGCTAAAAAAAGGGGGAAAGCTAAACGCTAATGCAGGTGCATTGAGCAGTGCGTTCTAGCTAGTACCTTCTCAACCTTTCGGTTTCTCGTTGGCGATTCGGGGCAAAATTTTGACCTCATCACGACCTGGGCTGAGCGCTCTCGTTTGGAGTGATCTCAAGGGGCCAACTTTATGTGGTATTCTAATTCGTTGCGTTGTTGTAATTGTGAAAAATTCAAGTTCTTACTTTAAGAGTCTTGTGTCCCACATGTGCCTCTTGATGTAGAGGGAACAAAATTCCGATAGACACGTAGATAGGTATATGTTGTACTATACTTTGTCTGGTGTTCTGTCGGGTGACCGAGGGCACTTGCTTGTGTCGTGTGTTGTTTGTTGCCGAACCGTTCTTAGCAAGTTGCAGAACCATCGACAAGTGCTGAAGCCGAAGATGGTCAGAAGAGACGAGTGAAGCTGGTCGACAAGTTGTGGCGACAAGCCAGTGGAGCTGGGATCCGTCGTCAAGAATGGGCTGTATTCCCGGAACAGTCTGGAGCTGTATTCTCCCCATGGCCCTGGCGGCGAACCTGGAGGGACCTGGCGAACGAGCGCACCTGACATCCGAGCCCCGTGGAAGCAGCTCGTCTTTCCGGTGCATTGTCTGGCGGCGGGGGTGCTGTTATGCCAGCGAGTCCTCGTCAAACGTCCGTGCCTCTGAAAAGGCAATCTGGGTCAAGGCCAGCCCGCAGTCTGCCTGGCGCGAACAACTCAACAGCGTAAACACGCGCGGCGCTTCTCTGGCCCACGTGCATTGAGTCAGCGGCGCACGTGACAGCGAGCCGGCGTCCTCGTGTCTGGTGGTCTGACGCATGGCGCGGCGCCCCATTGGAGGAATCTGCCCTGACGACCAGCGGCGCTTCTGATTGGACACTTTGGTTGGACCCGGTGTAAATAAAAGAAGCCCTGCGGCGCGTCGCGATCGGCGGCCTTATGGGAGAGGAGTCCCCATGTCGGAGAGCCGACATGTGTGTGAGTCGGCGGTTTTAGGCGAAAAGCTGACCTATGTGTTAGAGAGGAGAGCTCGGCTCTTCGAGTCTCTGTCGGCCCCAGTGCCGAAATTGTAACGCTTCTGTATATATGCTGTACATAAACCTTGTTTAACTCACCGTCGTCTCGTCCGCTCGTCTTATCAGCTCTGCGCAGAAGCAGTCGCGAGCTGAGAAACATACGCTACCAAACGGCTGGTGACCTTCCCGGCGGAGTTGAAAGCAGTGGCGCCTGTGGGACCGGGTTGGCGTCGCCGTCTTTCGCAACAGTGGTGGCATCGGTGGCAGCCACGGAGGCAGATTCGCAACAGTGGAGGTCAGCGGTGGGGTTTCGGAGGTGGCTTCGCAACAGTGGTGGCTTCGGCGGGATCGGCCCGTCGTTCGCAACAGTGGTTGGCAGCGGCGGGATCGGCCCGTCGTTCGCAACAATATCAACCTATAAGCAGCAGCAGGGCTCGAAATCTTAAGGCGCAGGCAAGTAAGTAATCAGTCACTCGGTTTCGTGGCTGATTACTAACTAGCAAGAAGTGAGCGCCTTGAAGTGTCCCGTGCGAGACGCAGCAGATGCCGAGAGGCAATAGCAGACGCCGCGGCTCGGCCATGTCGCTTCTCCGTCGCTGATTGGCTACACCGCTCTCCAGCAACTCTCGGACCCACTATTCGAACGGCAAAGAATGGCAGACGCGCACTACAGTGTCTAGAAAAAATACTGCCTAGCACGGAGGAAGGAAAGGTAAGGAGAGGGCATGCCCAGCCGGCGCAGGGCGCAAAAAATGTAGTGGAAATTACGTCACGTGCGGCCATATTCACTGGACACACAGGCGGCGTTTTGTTATTGTTCATGTAGTGCAGTGCGGCACCGTTCAAGTGTTCCAGCGGCGGTTTGCGCGTTTTCATGGGCCGCGAACCTAACCATGGCGTTCTGCAGGAGTTCGACAGCATCCATTCTTTGTGCCGCATCATTATCTACGCGATTTTCCTCCGGTGGTGGTTGTAACCAGGTCTCTGAACTAGAAACCACAGAACGAGTGCGCGTATACGTACTCCGAATTTGCAGCGTCCGTCAAACTTATACTGAAAAACCATCTTAAAAGATAACGACTGTGCTCAAGAATTCGTTCACTGAATGCCTTGCAGGTTAGTGACAGTTATAGGGTGTTGCTTCTTATGACAACGGGCGATGCATTTGAGGTCCGCAGGCCCTTATTAAGACTGTAATCTAATCTTGCTTTTCCTGTTCCTGTACAGTTACCACAGTCTTCTGCGCATTAAAGTTCCTGTTCTGCTTCGCTTAAGATGCTCCCTCTTCGTAATATTGTCTTGCTCTCCGCAATGTTGTCTGTATTGTAGCAAAACTCGTTAAAATGTGTACACGCACCTGCACAAGGTAACTAGGTGCACCTCACTAGATGCGCGTGCTTGTGCATTCAGAAGCTGACAAAGTTGTTGGAACGATGTTGACCAAGTGATGTTGACCTTTTCTCACGCATTCCTTCGGCTAACTTTCCCCCCTTTCGCCCTAACGCGATCCTGGTCTCCGTTCTGCGTAGCTACTAGTGCGCGTGAATCACGCTGGAGACGTGTTCCCACGCACTTTCGGGTGGTCTTTGCTGCTTTCGTCCTAATGAAATCATGGCCTTTGGGATATCCGTAGGAACCAGTGCGCGTCGGACAAAAGAGGGGCGAAAACAGAGGCCGGCGCAAACTCAACGGGCTTCCGCGCACACAAGCTCCACCGACGCCGACTTTACTGGCATAATTACGAACCTCAGGGTTTATTGCAGGGAAGCCATTTTTTTCTTTTTTGTCGTTTTGTCTAGCCCACAGCCTGACCGAAAATTTCATAAAGCCTAAAGAGGAGCACAAAAGGGGGGAAAAAGTGATCTGAAAGAAGCTGTACAAATTTCGGTGTCGGGTTCGTTGCGCGGCAATGTCCGAAATATCATCTTTATTTTCACAAAGAACACATCAAATAAAAAAAAAGCCTAACATGCAACTTGCCGTGTTTATCGTAAACGCCAGCAGTGCAAGAGTACAACAGCCATACGCGGAGATTTCGTCAACCGTGTCGCGGCAAGACAGCGTGTTGAAATCCGTTCCGTTGGTTTCGGGTAGCCCCGGCGCGCGTGGCACGCAGGCCACGTGTTTTTTGAGACAGAGAGGGAGTAGCGCCTTCTACTTCGCATTCATCTGTAAACCAGCGAGGGGAATTTGCCTAGTCAATATGGCCGACTTCCGGCTTCATCGCGGCTTCACAACGAGTGACGTCTGGGCCTCTCCTTACTTTCCTTTCTCCGTGCTGCCTAGTGTGCTGAGCGCAGGCGAGGAGATGGCTGCGTCGCTGATGACTGCCGATGGCACCCGCTTGGCGCGCTGCGGCGCGAGTGGGTGCATCTGCGTTCAATCCGCGCACTCCGCAAGCGCTGCGAAGCTTTCAGTAGGGCGAGTCGCGCGAGGCCAGCTTTCAATTTTTCCGTATTTTCGGAGAGTTCTCTACAAAACGCTTTATTGTACAAAACCTACGTGACTGCTTTCACAGTACTCGTATTTAGCAATATAAAATGAAGATAATGTCGTAACATACAGCTCATTGTTGGCTGCCGTCCACAAAACACACACACACACGCACACACACACGTGCGCACACACACACACACGCACACACACACGCACACACATACACGCGCATACACACACACGCGCACACAGACACACGCACACACACACGCACACGTACACACTTCTTAGGTACAACATGTATTGGGTAATTTGCAAACACTGTAGGGACAACATCGGGCTTCAGGCGCGGCTTCTCTCGGGCGATTTCATTCACGACTACGTCCACCGTAATTTGCAAAGATCGATGCAGTCACTCTCAAAATGTCGTTCGCAAACGACGGCCTTCGGCGTCAGCCTTCTGTCTGCCCCTCTTGATCCTGCTTTCCCATTCTGCAAGCCGTGCTGGGTCCGTCGGTGCGGTGAACAAAGATATCATTTCCTCGTTCGACCGATAGCCGCTTCGACGCAGAGGCAGAAAACATATCCTTTCTTTGCATTGCCCCTTAGCCTTTAACATCTCAGTATGTTGCTGCTCACATCTGGCAAAATCGAACTTCACAATACGACAGATAAACAGCTGTAAAACACTTATTTTACTCGCAGCGAGGCTCTAGCAGCAAAGGGACGAGAAAAATTCTTCGCACAATCAGGCACCTACTCGACTCGCAGCGCCACTTGCGGCAACTGAGTGCAGTCATCACTTCTGGGACCACGCTCCCTCGTACAAAATGCGAGCCCTCAGCACACCAGGTAGTATTTTTCTAGACATGGCACGCGCACGAATTAAACATCCGCGCATGGCTGCCTCACAACGTCAAACGGCGAGGCATGCTTGCCGCTAGCGTGAACGGGCCCTTACACAGGCTAGTCAAAGAACTGATTAGCATCCTAAAGACACGTTTAAAGGGCCCCTGAAACAATTTTTCCACATTCTGTTTTTGATTAGACCCATTTTGGAGGAAATGAATCGCACCACAGTTCAATAAAAACACTCATTATCAACGGAGCTACGAGTACAAAAAGTACCCTCCACCTACACTGCGCCTGTCACCCTCAACTCTTCCTTCGAACACTCGGAGCTAAGCTCCACTTTCACGGCGCCTGCGTCACGATGTGGCGTGAGACCACATATGCGTAAATCCCGCTGCCGATCCGGTACCGGCAGTCTGTGCTGCGCGTTCCACAGTTTACCAGATCAGCTGAAAACAATAACGTCAGTAGAGCAGAGCGTGCCACTTGGTTTTTGGGCGATTCAAAACGTGTTTGGCCGAGTCACAGCGATCTCGAGCGATTTGCAGCTTTTTGAGCGTTGTAATTAATCCCTTACAAAAATCCTATATATGGACTTATATAAAAATTTCCATAAATGGCCACATCAGGAATTGGGCATATCAAGCCATATATGAATGCTCACCATATATGGCCAGATATGCCCATCCTGATGTCCCCATATATGTATAGAAAGTATATCAGGCTTTATAAAGCCATATATGGCCTTATATACTTATACATGGCTTTATATAAACACTTCTATATATAGACATAAATAGACGATTTCCATACATATATGAATTCAGCTTGTGGATGGCATAACTAAACAATTTCACGGATCATTCTACAGCTATAATTAATACTGCCTGATAATTGATGGTGCCCCCAATGTTTCCCAGTGAATTCAGCCTATATATCCATTTGCTCACCTTATAAACTTTGGTGTCGACAGTTTATATGAAGATTGATGATGGATCAAGTTTAATTAGTCTATTATTTGGTGTATATAACAAAGGTCGATGTATGGCCAGAGTATCAACTCCAGATTTGAAGCTCTAGAAAGCTGAGGAACACAACAGTGCAATTGTGTGACGTACGTGCACACACAAATCATATTGCTACAGGTATGATCGAGCCAGCTGCATAATATATATATATATATATATATATATATATATATATATATATATACAAACACACACACATCTGTCTGTACAGCAGGTGAATTCGCTAAAATATCAGGTGAGTGTAAGATGTTACACAACAGCCACAGCATTTCAACAGTGGCAAGCACTGCGGGGACAGCAGCAGGCAGGATTTAATAATTGGCACAATAAAGCTAAGTTGAATGGCTTATGTGTGCATTGATCCCGAGGGCTGCATGGCGATGCACATATGGCAGCACTACGGATGCACAGGCACGTTCCTCTTTTTATACTTACAAAACTCACAAACACATATTGCTTTAAAAATGACTAGTTTTATTGGAGGACCGCATTTTTTTTCTGCTCTCAGCTCAGCAAGCTTGGTGCCCATTGAAGGCACCCGGAGTTTTTCTGAGCACTCCCACCCTTTCCTTCTGGCCGTGCTTTTTGTGTACGCTGTAAAAAGAAAATCAGATCAATATGTACCATGATGTGTACACAAACTCATTAGATAAGCCCCGCCATAAGCTCTATTAAATTTATTGCAATAGCATCTAATGATGAATACAAGGCCTGAATAAAACAAATTAATGATTGGTTCTGGCACTATACTTTAAATATGTGCATATGGTCAGACCTCCTACAACGAAAAATTCTTGGTTATGTAGTTTAAATGCCATTACTTCAATCAAGCATAAATTATACCTTAAAGTACATAGCAAGTTCGGATAATCGATATTCATTAGCTGAAACATATGTTTACCTAAAATGGCATCAACTGCAGCAGCGTGAAGAGGAGGCCGTTGGGCCACTGGTTTGTGCGTCCCTTTGGCCTTCTGGCCCTTCACTGAGCAAGTCAAGAGGGCATGCCTGTCGAAAACCGCAGGGAGGAGCCCCCGGGCCAATGCAGTTGGTGTTTTTGCTGAATTTAGCACAGCATGCAGTGCCCGCATCTCAACAATGATTGAGCTCCCCGGCTGCAGTTCCACAACCTGTGGACACATATAAAAAAGTGAAAATTAGGCCAAACTTATGCAGCAGGCAAGTGTCAGCTTTTATTAATTATTCTTGTATATATAGCTTGCCCTTAGGCCAATATTGTACGATCCTGCATGGCGCACAGTCAACGCACGCAAAGCACTTTTGGGAACAATAATTGCCTAGTGCATCACTAAATTTTAATGCATATATACATCATGTCGCACTGTTGCTCATGTTGAACACTTGTAGACGCCATCCACTGGCCAGAACGCAAGCTATATAGCTCTGACTGGTTGACTAATGTTGCTAACGCTAGGAGGAACAAAAATAAGACATGCATGAATCGCAGTGCAGTCCTGCCATAGTGCACACATTTATGATAAAAAGAATAATGATACTAATATTTGAGATTATGCCCCAAAACCACAATATGACACCGTAGTGAAAGTCTAGCTCTGGAAAATTGGACCACTTGGAGCTCTTTAAGATACATGGACATCGTATGTATAGTAAGCATTAGCAATAAATTTACGGACAACTGTCGAAGTAATGGGTGAAACGTAAATCGAGACGAGCGAATACGTACACCATTGTCCAACGGCACTTAAGGTGTGCATTAGTTTTTAAAAGAACTCTTTTGCTTATTTCCCTTCACTCTTTAAGTTTAATGTTTTCTACAATCGCTAGCAGATCATTTGGTTCGGCTCAGAATGTCGCAATACAAAGTTTATGAAACGATGAAAGCACAAACACTGATGTGTGTTGATTCGTGTCGTCAAGCTTGTGTCTAATCACTGCACTGGATAACAAATGAGTGTATGACAAATGAGCTTGAAATCCCACGTAGAAGCAACACAAAGAGAAAGTGAAAATAAACGTCTTATACATCTCGAAGCACGGCACGATAGCGTAATTTCCTTTCACCGCAGCGAGCCACCATTGGCGATATGCCAAAAGTGTGCCCTCTTTTAGTAAAATGGTTGTCGCTCCTAAAAAAATTCATTTAAAGAATAATAACAATGAATGTACGTGTTCAGGTAGCCACCTGGCCTCAGCGATTATAGGTCGATTATTCAAAACAAATAGACTTCCAGAAAAAAAAGTGGTTGTGATAAAAATGCTCCAGTTATTGTCGCAAAATCTACCAATCGAGAAACGACGTGCCATCAAAAAAATGCTAGTGGTACGTTGCTGAGCCAAAGAACACATGTCATGCGGGTCTTTCTGCCATGCAGCTTGGAATGTGCTCGTTCGGTAATCTTGAAATTACACGCAGTTAGATTTACGTAGCCTCAGACATTGTAACTCATGTTACACTCTTCTCTACTGAATCGGTGCATGACACCTATACAACGTTCAACATTACCCAAGAATAAAGCGCACTCTGCCTTTCATGCTCGCCCTGGGCGACTCTTCACGCTTTCGCACTAAATTATGTCTTTGCTGTGTTGTTTGTACGTGGTTAGCTTGTGTTCCACCTACTATGCACTGCTGTACTTATCTACATCTTTGTCATCTGCCTACTACAAAAAAGAGAGAAAGAAACGTCTTAGAAAGCCTGCCTATCTGTGCGATTACTTCAATACCACCATTCGCACCTTACACACCTGATTTTTTTTTTCTCTCATTCTGTTCGCCATGAAATGTGAGACAGTCGACAAGTCTAGACAGAAAAGCTTAGTGACTGACAGCACTTTGCGCTATACAGCATTTACCACGCGTACGCACATGTTCTTGCACCAGTAAAAATATAAAAACCTAGGTTTCATCGATGGATTGCGTGCATGACAGTGCTACAACAAAGGCCTTGTATTAACCAGGCCTTTGTTGTAGCACTGTCATGCACGCATGTTTCTTTTTAGACAACAAATGACGAGTGCCTTACGTCGGTCACCAACAATGCCACATAAACACTAAAAACAATGTAAAAAGATGAAATTTACAGCGAAATTCAGCAACAATATATATAGGCCATGCAATCTGAATTAATTTTCAACGTCTCGGCTTTTTAAAGCGGTCTTAATTTAAGCACACAGTTGAGCACAGTAAGTATATTTCAAGTACAGTTTAAGTACCAATGTGTCGCAGTGTATGTGATAGTACTTCAGTCGAACCCCGCTACAACGAACACTGCTTGAGTGAAATTTCCACAACAACGAAAAATTTACGATTCCCCATTAGCAGTCCATAGGAGTCGATACATAAATATTGTCGCTACAACGAACATTTTTTTCTTCGATCGTCTACTTCAACGAAGTTATACGATGAAATTCCAGGCTCAGATACTTATTGCTATGTAATAAATCCAATCTTTAACATTTCGATGCATTTTCAGAGCCTTAAAATGCGTCAACAAAGTCTAAAACACTTGTTGGCGCCACCAGAAACTGCCGCTGTTCAGCAAGCATGGGCGCCGCCATTGCTCGATAGTGATGGCAATGAGACTGCACTGCTTTTGTTTTACCACTGGCTTGCTTTTGAGCCGCAGATGGTCCGAAGCTGAAGCTCAGTCGCTCAGTTTATGGTGTCCTTCTCACAGCTGCTGAGTGCAACCGCGGGGCGATGCCTTTTCCGATTCCTATACTTATCATTATCTTTGCGCTTGCAGTGTGATAAGTATTCAGTGGCTGTTCCTTCGCATTATCAATAAATTCAGCTAGTTGCGAGTGATGGATGACAAGAATGGCATAGAATAATGCAAAAGTCACCGCTCCACGATACCCTGCCTCCATGACGGCGTTGTCGGACACTTTTGATGGCGGACAGCAGCTGGTGTTAACGTGTTAATGCAACTGTTTGGCTCGTTCATGAAAGTGGTTGTAGGCGTTGTTTCAGCGTGCTTTTCACCATGGTCTCCCTATGCATTGGTGAGAATCACGACGTGACGCTGCTGGGAAAGAATAGGAAGCAGCAGACATTTTTTGAATTTTGAGAATAAACGTTTCTTTGTTTAGCTAGCTCGGATCAGTGATATTTTTTTCGATTTCACTACAACGAAACTTTTTCCGCGTCCTGTCATTTTCGTTGTAGCGGGGTTCGACTACATTTCTATAGGGCCAGATAAACAGAACTAAGCCCACTTGCATGATCGATAAACTACAGTGCCGTAGTTGTACACCTACCAACAGCGCGCAAGTGCATGGCCTAGAGCCTGTGGCGTTTTTTTGTTTTTTTACAGCCAAGTCGCTATAGAACGCTGCGTTCACACAGCATTTAATAGTCCTCATGTTTGGGAGGATGCCAAGAGCATTTTGCGATATGTTTGACACAGAAAGCGGCACCAATTCTGAAATTATTCTGCTGAATGTGGAGGGCTTGACGACAATAAACAGCCCTCTGGAAAGTTGCACTCGCCGATCTTATCACAATGCATTAGCAGCCGAGCAGGATCAAATGCTTTTGTACGTCATTTCAGGCATACATAGAAACAGTTACATTCGCGCTTGTCTTGTGGCTGGTGCCGCGCCAGCGTGGCAGAGCACGAGCGGAGAGAGACGATACGCACGGCAGCTGCTCAGCTAACGAAAAGGGGCCTCCCACTTTATTCGAGGCAGAATATATACAATCTCAGGGGCGCCACCTGCTAGTGGCAGCTGAACTAAATGACTGAATGGTGGCGATCTCTACATCTCCCCCCTTGAAGACCAGACGGAAGACGGAGGACGCCAGACACTGCACATCACAAGTTCAGGCGGTTCGGAGGCACAACACGGCGGCCACTACGTGTTCATGTCACACCATCACTGTGGTCACTGTCTGCAGGGGGCAGTCCAAGGGAATCGGGTGGTTGCACTATAGTAGTTCTCTGGGGTTCCAGAGGGGGCAGTGTTCGCTGTGGCTCCTGCTCCTCGGACGGCGGTGGTTCCACCCTCGGCGCAGGATGTACAAAAGGCACTAGGTGACGCCGGTTGCGCTGTAGGACGCCACCCTGCTCCGTTTCCACGACATAACTTCGTGGTTGGCGTGCTGGGCTAAGCACTGTAGCTTTGACCTGATCAGGTCGTACCCAGACACACTGGCCTGTTCGGAGCGGTGACAGATCTTAAGCTCTGTGATGCCTGTTAAAGTCAGCGGCCTGTTTCTGCTTGTAGGCTGCATCTTTTCTCTTCACGTCTTTCCTCGACGGCCAGTGAGGACATAACTGGGAGTCCTGTTTCGGCACTTTGGTTCGGAGTTGTCGTCCCATCAAGAGCTGGGCCGGGCTGAAGCCATCGACTCCGGGGGTGTCCCGGTAGCTGAGCAAGGCCAGATGAGGGTCTGTTGCTTTGCGAAACAACTCCTTGATTGTCCTGACCATTCTCTCCGCCTCTCCGTTCGATTGCGCATAGTGCGGGCTGCTGGTGATGTGGTCAAAGCCGTAAGATGCCGCCAATGCTGCAAACTCGCGTGATGAGAACGGTGGACCGTTGTCTGATCTGACTTCTCGCGGAATCCCTTGCCGGGCAAAGATGCTTTTGAGAACGTCAATGACTGCCTTGAGCCGTTGTGCTCCCCAAGGTTACAACATCAGGGTACCTGGAGTGGTAGTCCACCACCAAGATGAATGTCTGGCTGCGGAGGTGGAACAGGTCTACGCCGACAAGTTCCCAGGGACGTCCAGGTAGGACCGTGGAGACCAGGGGCTCTGCATGGTTCACCCGAGTGGAAGCACATTGCTCGCAGTTAGTTACCAGAGAGGTAATGTCTGCCGAAAATGCCAGGCCACCAAATGGACTCTCGAGCGAGAGCTTTCGTCCTGTTGATGCCTTGGTGTCCTTCGTGCAACAGCGTCAAAACAGCCGGCCGAAGAGAATGCGGGATGACCATCCTGGCGCCTTTCAGTAGAACACCGTCGCAGACAGAGAGCTCATCAGCTGCTGAGGCATACTGGAAGAGGTGCAGTGGCAGTTTGGACTTCTGTGGCCAACCATTCTGGCAGAAGGAGGTGAGGGCTCTGCATTCGCCATCGGACTCTTGTGCTTGTCGCACGTCCTCTGGGCTTAGTGGCAAGGCTTCTGACATGCCGCTGACCACTTGAGCTGCAAACAATTCCACAGTGTCCAGGGGGAGAGACGCCTTTTGGGTGATGCGTGACAAGGTATCTGCCGTAGCTAACAGCTTTCCTGGCACGTGGCGCATTCGGAGCTGGTATCGCATGGTCTTTAACCTGAGCCTCTGTATGCGAGGCGGCAGCATGTCCAGCTCTATCTTGCCGAAGAGAGAAACGAGTGGTAGGTGATCTGTCTCAACATCGAAGGTGATGCCGCGGACGAATTCGTCAAACCGTTGGATAGCCCATGTTGTTGCCAACGCTTCCTTTTCTGTCTGGCTGTAACGCTGCTCTGTCTCAGTCATTGATCTCGAAGCAAACGCAACTAGGCGGCGCTCTCCAGAGAGCTGTGTCTGCAGCAAGACTGCACCCAGTCCGAATGAGCTTGCGTCAGCCGAAACTGTGGTGGCGTATGATGGATGGTACTTAGCCATGCAACGGTCTGATGTCAGGAGTTCCTTGATTTTCTCGAATGCAGTATTTTGTTCATGCTGCCACACCTAAGTCGCAGACTTGTTTAGAAGTGCTCTGATGGGAGCTGTGACCTCTGAGATGCAAGGCGAAAACCGGGCAAGATGGTTCACCATTCCGAGCAGTCAGCCGGACACCTGCGATGTCGGTTGGAGCCTCCATGGCTTTGATTGCTTCGACCTTGTCTGGACTTGGCCTGATGCCTTGTGCTGAAACGATGACTCCTAGGAAGGAGACTTCGGAGACACCAAAACGACACTTGTCTTGGTTCAACGTGAGGCCTGCTTTTGCAAGGCGAGACAGCACCTGGCTCAGTCTGGCATCGTGCTCCTCGCGGGTGCGCCCAAAGACCAGAATGTCGTCTATCATATTGGCGACTCCTTCCTGGCCCTCCAGGATCCTGGCCATCTGTTTTTGGAAGTACTCCGGCGCGGAGGTGATGCCAAAGGGGAGCCGGCAGAAGCAGTATCGGCCAAATGGGGTGATGAACGTTGTGAGCTCTTGGGAGTCTGCAGATAGTTTAACCTGATGAAAACTGGCTGTTGCATCCAGCTTGGAGAAAACTGTTGCGTCGCCAAGGAGGCCAAGGACTTGTTCTACAGTTGGTAGGATGTGGCGTTCCCGAAGGACAACCTTGTTCAGCTGAGTCAAGTCAACGCACAGCCGGTAGGAACCATCGGCTTTCCGTACTACAACGAGACAAGAGCACCACGGGGTTGGGTTGTCGACCCTGCGGATCACGCCTCCTTCCTCCAGTTTGTCAAGCTCGTGACGGACGACCTCGCGTAGCGGGATGGGAATCCTGCGAGGCACACTTAGGGAGAAGGGTACGGCGTCAGGTCTCAGAAGGATAGTGTACTCGTCCTTGAGGGTGCCCAATCCCTGGAAGAGCTCAGCAAGCAATGTTGCTTTCGGAGTCTGAAGTTCGTCGAGAAACTTTACAACTTCCAGAGCTTGAAGCGCCGGCAGTCCAAGAAGAGGTACGGTGAGAGACTGGATCACGTACAAGCGCTGAGAGCTCATTTTCCCGTGCCACCGAAGTCTCGCCATGTACGAACCCAGCACGCGCAGCGGCTGACCGCCAGGTCCGGTGAGCAGGCTGTTGACGGGGTCGAGCTTGGCCAGCAATGCAGGGAAGTCGCTCGGAACGGCGGACACCTCGGCTCCGGAATCGACCTTGAACTGCGCTGTGTAGTTGTCAACGGTGATGTCGACGAACTTCGCCGCGGCGGGCGTCCCGACAGCGTGTAGCTGAATGGAGCCGAGCTTCTGTTTTGCCTGCCGCGCGCGGCACACTTCCGCAAAGTGTCCTTTCTTTTTGCAGAAGTTGCAGACGGAGTTTCGAGCAGGGCAGTTAGAACGTGGATGTGGCGCGCGGCCGCAGAATTCACATGTTGACGGCTGGCAGGAGCGCTCTGCTTTCCGCGGGGACGAAGGCCGCTTATCGTAGTTGCGGCGGCGAGAGGCGAACTTCTTATCTCGTACCGCGTCGAGGTGTAGCTCGCGAAAGTGCTCTGCGCAGTTTTGAGGCAACGTTTTTTCTTTGTCGGCGTCTTCTGATTGACGGGCCTGCATCCATGCTTCTTTGAGCGTCAACTTGATTGATTTGATTTGTGGGGTTTAACGTCCCAAAACCACTATTTGATTATGAGAGACGCCGTAGTGGAGGGCTCCGGAAATTTTGACCACCTGGGGTTCTTTAACGTGCACGCAAATCTGAGTACACGGGCCTACAACATTTCCGCCTCCATCGGACCCGCGACGTGCGGGTCCGCGACGTGCGGCGTGCGGGTCACCCGCGACGTGCGGGTCAGCAGCCGAGTACCTTAGCCACTAGACCACCGCGGCGGGGCCCGCGACCTGCGGGTCAGCAGCCGAGTACCTCAGCCACTAGACCACCGTGGCGGGGCTTTGAGCGTCAACTTCGCGTTCCGGCAAAGCTGGTCCGAAAGGCGCGAGTCGCGGAGGCCGACGACGAATCTATCGCGTACAAGCCTTTGCTCCACCTCAGCTGACGAATAGTTGCACCGCTTCACCATTCTACACAGTTCGGCAGTAGTAGGCGTCGACGCTCTCGTCGGCTAACTGAACACGCCGGTGAAAACGCGACGACTCGTACAGTTCATTCGCCGGATGCACGAAGTGGTCGGTGAAGCTGGTGGCAACCGCTTGAAATGAGGCGAGTGATGCGGTGTCGAGCGAGAACGTCTCAAGAAGTGGGCGGGCCTCCGGCCCCATGCAGTACAACAACGAGCGTACCTGCATGTCGCCGGATGCTTGAGTCAGGCCGGAAACGACGGCGTAGTCCTCGTAGCGGCTGAGCCATGCTGGCCAGGTTCCCGGGTGCACAAAGTCGAACGGTGCGGGCGGCTGGAGGTTGAGGCTGAGCTTTTTCGGCGCCACTCCGTCGAGGGCCATCGTCGTGCGGTACGGGCAAGTTCGGGATGAGGGGGCGTTACGCAGCCACTTCTGACACCATGTCTTGTGGCTGGTGCCGCGCCAGCGTGGCAGAGCACGAGCGGAGAGAGACGATACGCACCACAGCTGCTCAGCTAACGAAAAGGGGCCTCCCACTTTATTCGGGGCAGAATATATACAATCTCAGGGGCGCCACCTGCTAGTGGCAGCCGAACTAAGTGACTGAAGGGTGGCGACCTCTACAGCGCTGACACGACCAAACAAACCACACTTTAAGAATGTGCACGACCTACGCGCACATAGAAACGCGACGTGGCTAGCAGACGATCCAAGAAGCAATCCACACTTCACCGTTTTGGCCAGTTGTCGCCAGGCGATGACTCTGCTTGGTCTCGCGGCGAATAGACTACTGTCTGGAGCTACACAGTGGCATTTGAAAACTCCGGCACACAAGGCCTACATTAACAAGCATGATAAAAAGATAGGTCAATTTCCAAAAAACTATGATTACCTCTTAAATACTATTTTATCCACCTAAATCATACCAGAGCTATCAAAGGGCTTTATCTTTTATCAATCAGCGGCTACAAATACTGTCATCGAGGGCCTTCATATTAAGTCATTGAGACTGTCTCCACTTTAAGTAGAAAAGCTTGTGTGGAGGCTAGTTGAAACATACTGCAGGAAAAGTCTGGGCTGCAAAGTTAACGACGAAAACCTGGATTGACAGAGGGAAAACGCATCTAACAACTGAAGTTTATTGAAACAAAGAGCCAAAAAAGGGGCGTGGAGTAACATACAAGGGAAGTTTGGCGCACACCTTCGATAGCACTTACACATAGACAAGTGGCATGTTTACAGATCTTGACAAATAAGATAAGCAAAAAATAGGAGTTTGATAAAAGCATCTGTATTACGACATAGATAGCATACCAGTAGGATCATGTGTGGTTTGCTTCCAGTAGCCACTCCCTTGTATGTTACTCTACCCTTTTTCTTCTTGGCTGTTCTTTCAATTACCTTCAGTTGTTCGATGCACTTTTGCTGTGTCAGTCCCGTTTTTTGTCCTCAACCTTGCAGCACAGCCTTTTCTCCACTTTACTACACCTGTGCACAATGAAAGCCTTATATAAATAGACTTAAATCAGGGTCACTCCAACAGAACAGCAACTGCGTGGCTGTCCCAGAACCAGGTTCTCTGCTTGGGCCCGCAGGGCTGCAGCTATAAACTGGCCTGTTTTCTTCAGGAGGGCAGGCTGGTGAACAGCTGCTTGTCCTCGAGGCCAAACATGGCCCCTGCTCTTTTTCAGCCTGTAGGTGTGGGGTGACTCGCAGGTCCGGTGACTCGTGGTGTGGGTCGCAGGTCCGTTGAGGTCCACGCGCGTCTGCTGATGTTTGCAGCGTTGCTGAAACAATTTGTTTCAGCACGGCAGGCCAGTATATTGCGCCCATTTTTTTGGCCGCACCACGCTTCTCCTCCTCCGCTTCCCCGCGACTTCGGCAAGATATGCAATATGTCAGTTCTTTGACAAATGCTTCCACACTTTTCAAATAGCCATCAAGTTCTGGATAAAGCAAAAAAGGCCACTGTCAGCATACACATGTAAATGTAAGTGCCAGTGAGAAAAAATGTCAAGCTGACAATTTCAGCTAAATACTTATTGTTAAATGAAACGCTGGTGCCGAACAAAATACAAAGATGATTCTTGCCAACCAGACGAAAAAGGCAACTCGGCCAGTAATCAGTGTCTATACTAGCAGTGCATTAAGTATAGGCTGCATCAATTGCTGCCCTTGGTGAACAAGCAAACACAGTACATCCCTGATTATGTGAAGTGACCATGCAAAACCATTCTATAATTCAGATGTATAATCGATGCATTAAGAACATTGGAACTGACATTTAGCTGTGGCCAAAAAATGGGTACAAGTTGCCTGAATAAGCCTGACCTTTGAGATCCTCAAACCCAACAATTATTATTATCACTAAGCCTGCTGCATGACCCTGCCCAAGTCCAAGGAAGGTAGAATAGACTATTATTTTTCAAATCTGAGCTAAGAATTTAGTTCAAGGAGGTGTGAGCGAATCTTCATTCTCGACATTAAATGGACACTAAAGTCAACTATTAAGTCGTTGTTGGTTGTTCAAACTGATGGCCAAGAAACCTCGTAGTGTTACTTTTTTGCCGAGGAAGGGCCTATTTTGAAATAGAATCATGTTTTAGTGGTCCGCATCAGGTTAGCGCCCTTTAAACTACCCGCCTCAAGGAAGTGCACCAACCGGTCCGTCTCACGTCACTGTTGCCGTGCACAACGTTGCCCTGGCTTTACTGCGCTAGTAGCAACAGACCGAAAGCAGTGGGAGCCACAGCAGCAAAAACGGCCGTTGATAGATTTCCCTCCATTAGCTCCGAGATTGCAGACGCTTTTGTTTCAACTGCGACCCGCTAGATGGCACCACCTGTCTCGTGTACCCACGCGAAAATTGAATTTTTGAACCACTCGCGCAATTCGCAGAAGTAACGTCCGGCGGTTCCCTTTTCCATGAATCAAACATAAACGAGCAAGCAGCCTTTTATTGAGTCTCTTGATGCACGGAAAGTTCTTTATTTAGTGCTGTTAGATCGATCACTGGTGATTAATTGTTGGCAGTCCGTCTGATGTCATCGGGATCATTTTTAAATGCTTGTGTCCTTGTGCATTTACCTTAATTTCTCTATAAGTAGGGCACTGCTGTTGATAATATTGTCGTTTTAGGTATTGTTTAGCTTTCACTCTAACTTAAATATTTATTTGAGTTTGTGTCTCTTTAAAAAAAGGAAAAAAATTAAATCTTTTCGATGCAGAGAATAGTCTGTGCCATGTCGCAAGTCTGCTCGGCCTTCTCACGGCAGAAAAGATGGCGCAATATATGGAGGCAGAAACTCGAGCAGTTCTGAAAACTAAAAACTAATCAACAGGTGTGGGTGTTTCGGTAAGCCACACTGTTGGGGTATGGTATTCTTGGGACCGTCGTTCGGGAGAAGTCTTTGAAAGAAGGGACTTCCCACTTGCAGGCTGTTGTATGCATGACTGCTCTAACCTGTTCGGTGAGGGGCACACCGGTCCAAAGTATCAAAAGGTCCTAAGTCACTTCATGCGTGCGCCGAGAACGCACAGAAGGATAGGTGAGAAAGTTCAAAACATTTTTTCAATAAATTTTTTTAGTAAAGCTGATTAAATATTAGGGGTGCGCACATTATGTGAGTAAATATGGTATGCTGTCAATTTTCTACTTTGTTCGAACGTTGGGCTGGGCCAATACTAAAGGTGCCTTGCATACCAGGGTAGTTCAGGTTGCAGGATAATGATAAAAATAACATTGTTTTCCCAGTGTTTAATTGTAATGGCAGCTAGATCAAAGCAGCCACTGAACTCCTACCCTGGCATAGAACAGTACCTGCATATCCACAACTGAAAAACAACAAACACCACTTGAACCAGGCAGCTGGTGGAAGTTCCATCTTTCAAGAAATCAAGCTCTCCCACTTGAAGATGTTGCTATCGAGCAGCAGAAGCAATGCTGCAATATTTTACAAGCCGTACATTTTCTATGTCATTACTATGAAAACTTACAACCACACGCACCAATACTGCCGGTGCCCCCAAGCAGATAAACTTGTTGAAGGAAGCAGGCCCACAACCAGAGCCTTATCTCCATATTCATAAGCCTAACTTAACCTTATCCTTATGACTTGAGTCAAGCTTAGCCATAAGTCAGCACTTAGCATGTTTCAAGAACCTACTTTTTACTTATCGCGGAACTTTCCTCGAACCTAAGTAAAGTTCAGTTAAGGTAGCCTATGACCTACCTTAAGGCTTTCTGAAACAACATGGGGTGATGACAACTTGCAGTATTTTGTTTATTATGTGGGGTGCAAATAGTAAATATTGAACGGCACAGCGTACGCGTACACGTCACTGACACGGCGAGTCCTGACCGATGGGTGGGACCTGGTTGAGACCTATGACAAACAGGACATTTTGTGCTGCCCCTGCTTTACAGAAAGTGATGATGATTATGATGATGGTAGATTTTAGTGGCGCAAGGACATCTCAGGCCAAAGAGCGCAAAAGTGCGAAAGTGCCGTGAAGAATCTGCTCGCTATGCTGTTTCTGCAGAAAAATATCCATGGTCGTGAGTTCAATGTGCCATGTCTCATGCAGCTGCTCATCACATAGCACTTTTGTGGAGTTGGCACGTTCCAACTTGGAAGTAACGACCTTGTCAATATCTCGTAGCCGACCATGTCACAAGTATTCAGTCGAGCGGATACCTGCTATGATTGAAAACACTTCTTATCGTACTGGTAAAACTTCTTGAAGTGGTGCAAATACTTTTCTAGTTGTTTGTTCGGTCATTCACATAATTACAGTGTTTGGTTCGTTGAATTCTATTGTGAGCTGCTTCCACGTTTTTCCTTTTCTCTGAAGGCACACGGCATCCGTCTTGGTACTTGTTGCACAAAGTTCTGTCAGGACGTAGCTACATTGTCGGTGAAGTTCACTTCAGTGCACCGTTCCACAATCCGTGCAACTTCGTAAAAAAAAGCTGTTATGCTACTCAAATTATGAAATAAATGAAGTGAAATTTAAAAAAAACAGCAAACGCTGCAGTGAGCCCAATAACACAACCGAATACAACGTAAACATACAAGACGTCGAAATAACAAAAAAAACTGTCGACTAGAGTTGCAGCAAAGTGGGCAGACCAAAAATATGTATTTCACCTGAAAACTGCAGACACCTAAACAAACACTTCTGCTGTTTGCATTTGGCTGCTTCTGTGCTTATTGTTGTTTGATTCTTGTAGTAACGCTAATTTATTACTGCTTTAGATAATGATTTGGTAGCAAACATTCACCTACCCTCACGCCCAGACCTATGCTTAACGAGTTAAGGACGCCTTTGATAAGGTACCCTTATGACTGGATAAGGGAGGTTCCTAAAATGCACCTTGTAGTTTTCTTACACTTACACTTTCCTCGTCCTTTCGTAAGTATTCTTACCGTCACAACTTAAGATCGGTTCATGAATATGGCGGTTAGGGGCCCATGCAGGCCCACCCCGTATTTGAATGGTAGGGAGTGTTGTACAGAAAATAAAATTGAAAATAGGTGTTTGTAAACAAGTGACCCCCCCCTATTCTCAAAAAATGATATTGCTTGCTACAGGCTTAAAAGGGGGTATGTCATAACGCATCCAAGTCTACTCCACAGATTTATTTATTTATTTATTTATTCATACTGCAATCCCTATTACAGAGATTTTAGCAGGGTGGTTACAGATATAATTTTCACAATATTGGCACACAAGAATGCATAAACCAAACAAAGAAACTTATTTAGGTGGAGCAACTTTTCCTGCTTCACAGAGCGACACCAACTCTCTCTCATGGTGACATTTGACTCCTACCTTTATAATTGTAATTATAAATTGTTATCTATATTGTAACTGCAATAAACTTGCTCCCACTCTGCCATTGGAAATTATCGTCAAGTAAAACAAGCAGCACGAGAAATCGAAGAGGGAAATACCATTGCAGGCCTGCAGTGATTCCAACTTTAGATCTAAATAAACAAGTGTGTGAGTGAAACACTTCTGATGCAACAGGCATCATCACTGCAAAGGATTTCTGTTTTGTCCTGTCCTTAGTATGGGACAAGCAGAAGGTCAAAGGATGTGCAAAAAATTTTTGAAGGATCTTCTAGTATACCTCAACAAACCAATACAATGTTTCTTTTTATGATTAAACTATAATGCAGCTTACTTTTTAAACTAATAAGAATATTTAACCCCTAGTAAGTAGCTGCAAACTATGGAGCCTAGCCCCATTGTTCCCATATCAAAAATATGAGCTGTGAGTAAGTGCCGAGCTTTCTGACACATCTACAAAACCATAGAATACCGCTCACTATGACAAGCACCCCATTACAATACACTTGATTTCCCCTACGCATGTTGCAAGGCTTCACGACTGGCAAAAATTGTGCTACGATTGCTGCGGAAACAAACTATCAACGTGCGGCTCAAAAAGCATCGCTATGCATGCCAGCAGACAGCCATCACAGGCAACCTTTCTATGCAGCGCAGAGAATGCGGGTGCAGCCCACTGTTTGAAAAAACAATTCTGGCCAAATAAAAAAATAAGACAACACGCCAAATTTGGGATACATATAGACAAACGAAGCGCATGCATCAGTTCTGGCTCTATTGTACCAACCCCCATCGAAATATAATTCATGAATGATTGATTGATGATTGATATATGGGGTTTAACGTCCCAAAACCACCATATGACTATGAGAGACGCCGTAGGGGAGGGCTCTGGAAATTTCGACCACCTGGGGTTCTTTAACGTTCGGCCAAATCTGAGCCGACAGGGAAAACGAAATAATCAGAAGCCATAAATAGCATTTTATTCAGCATACTTGGATAAGAACTTTGAATCAGCACCACATCTGGCAATTGTAATCACCCCAGGTTTTGCACCTGAAAACGGTGGAGCAAGATCGCAGATTCCCACTCTCTTCATAAACTGATTTTTCTCTTTCCAGGAAGCCTTCATTCTTCCAAGTTTGTTCAATAAACTTCAGTTGATAGTTTGCGCTTGTACTGTCCACTTCTTTTTTTGTCTCCTTCCTAACTTCCTTTTCTGCAGCAATCGTATCGCAATTTTTTCCAGAAACCAAGTAGCCCAACACCTCACTTTGTTAATGTAAGGCTTCACATAATTCTACACAAAAAGCCCAATCAAAAGCGTTTATTTTTGTATCCTTACAATTACTCGACTGAAATCTTGTTGAGAAATGGTGCCATTTTGCTAAGAAACTCAGACAGCACTATCTGAAGCAAAAGGACAGCACTGTTTACATGCCCTCTCATGCACCACTGTGTCTCTAGAGGTAAGTGGTGACTGTGTAGAATATGAAACTGAGGCAGCAGTTTCTTTTTGAAAAGTAATTGAACAACTGCTATTGGAAAAAAGTCCCTCTGGGCAAAGCACCGCCATCAGTGCCACAAGAAACAGTAAAGCTGCTATCATTACCTACTTCGTACTGGGAAATGGTCACACATTTGGTAGTGCCTTTGTCACGTTTTTTTAAAAATAAATATTCCAACATTAGTCTTGAGGTTTGTAGCAAATGACTTGAGATTGAGGTTATTATGATAGCCATAATGGAAAGCAATAATGCACACCACCAAACAAAGCAGCAAACAGTTGTTGAACTTCTGCAATGTTACACTGAACACAATATATTAGTACTGCTGACTCTACACACAACATTCAATGTATTACACATATCCAGTACAAAATAAGCTGTTGCAACTTAACCACATTGTAAACTTCCTTCCACTACTGCAATAAAAAAGTTCAGCACCTTTGAAATAAAGCAATGTTTCAAGATTTTTCAGTGCTCATCTTACTGCAGCTGAAAATTAGAAAAGCATGACTCGTAGCTATAGCTAGAATTCTTTTTAACGACCTCACATATAATGTGCTAAATAAGACGCTGTTTAAGGCAAGCTAATTTTAAGTAATTGACACTCACGGCGTGAAATAGGCAAAAAGAAAAAGGTAATGGCACAGGACACAAGTGCTTGTGTGCTATGCCCCAACATTGTGCCTACACTAGGTTTTTGCAGCAGATGTGAGGAACCGACCACAAACTTTTACAGAACCTATTTTGTTCAGTGCAACCTAACGATTACAGATCAGAGTGCCCTTAACAGAAAATGGCACAGTGGAAAATATCGTGATTTGCTTATAATAAATTTTTTAATCTGCAGATTTGGTTGCACAACTGTAAGATTTGGTTGAGGTCCTCATATGTACGTCTTCATGATGTCTTAATTTATTCAACAAGCCCAAGGGGTAGTTCGTGACTCTTAAAGATATGATCCTGCTCAAATCGCAAAGACGATCGTAAGACCTGTCACCAATCTACGGTAGACTCCCACTGAAACAAAATTTGTTAAATGGAACTGCTGTTTACATAGAACAACTGCATCCAGCACAATTGGTTTCATACTTAGATTCTCCACCCTTGTTTATCTCCCAATCAAAGAAACTGCCGTTAAATCGAACACAATTTTTGGTCACTTGAGGTTCGTAAGACCTGTCACCAATCTACGGTAGACTCCCAGTAAAACGAAATCTGTTAAATAGAACTGCTGCTTACATAAAACAACTGCATCCAGCACAATTGGTTTCATACTTGGATTCTCCATCCTTGTTTATCTCCCAGTCAAAGAAACTCCTGTTAAATTGAACACATTTTTTGGTCACTTGAGGTTCCGTTTACTGTACTTCTACTTTTATTTCTATCAGAGTCTAATGACATGCTCTGGCAAATTGTCAGTCCCCAGAAGTAATTAAGCTTGTGTAAGTGACAAAAAAGCCTGTATAATCCTTACGTTTCTATTTCTTGAGCTCCTACCGAAGCTTTTCATTTTCCTTCCGCAAAGACGCATTTTCTTTGCGAAGACTGCTCACGTCGGTGTTTTGTATTTCTTGAATCAGCTCCAAATCTTGGCTTGCTTCTTTGTCTATCTTTCTATAGTAACAAAATGATAGCAAACATTTAAACTGTGACGTAATTTGTTTATAGTGAAGTCATTATTTATATAGCTCCTCAAGCACAGGCTAATATATAAGTATGTCTAGGTAATCAGTAAACTTCTTATTTGGAGCAATTTTTCAAATAGCAGATTTTTTTTAGAGATTTTAAGAGAAGGTAATATGATGTTTAGGTTTTCACAAAAAGCTAGATAAACATTTACATCTATCATAAATATATGTACGAAATGCTCTCAGTATTATTTCTCTAAACAACGAAAAAGGAACAGTCATACAGGTGTACACTGTGAAATTAGTTCTTCAGTAATTAAGCTTCAACACAAGCACAGTAAAGAAAAAATCGTCATAATGATAACAGTTTCGGAATCAACAATTTTAAAACAGTATGTGGTTACCACATAAAAGAGGTTCTGCACAAACCAAGTCTTAACGTTAATATTTCACATCAATCCTGCAGAATTGGCAGACAACCGCTGTGAAATGCAACAACGCCTCAATGCTAACAAAATGCACAAAACTAAATGGGAGAGCCAAGCTGTGTGTATGCGACTGATCATAAGGTGACCAGCTCCTCCATTACCTTCCCGAAAAAAAAAAAAGAGAATGGCTGTAAAACAGATAGCTGGGCGAGTTGGTATGCATGCACACAATAACTTTTTTAGCATGCACAAAATACAGAACAAAGAGAGAGACGAGCGCTAACACTCAACTAATTTATGATTTACAGTTCTCTGACAAGTATGACAATGTTTCTTTTGCTAGTGAGTTAGCGTGCTCTTTTAGTCGAGTATTGATGCAGCGGCCAGTCTGTTCTATTTACACATTTTCACAGGTTAGTGGTATCAGATATACCACACCTTCTTGGCACTTCATGAACTTTGATTTTTATTTTGTGTCTTTGTGTAAGGTTGTTGGCAAAAAGTTAAAAACGGGGAAAAATGTAGCTATCCCCTGAAAGAAGAATCAAAGTTCATGAAATGCCGCGAAGGGGTGGTATATTTGATACCACTAACCTGTGTAAATGTGTAAATAGGACAGACTGGCCGCTGCATTAATACACAAATAAAAGAGCACACTAACTCACTAGCAAAGAAAACATTGTCATACTTGTCAGAGATTTGTAAATCATGCCATTGCATTCATGTGTTTCACGATACAGACATAGTGTTCACACATGGAGATAAACTAACACATGAACTTACGGGAGCCTTCCATAAACAGATGTACAAACAAATGTATCAGTAAACCTTCAGTGGCTCTAACAGATAGGGAGTACAGTTTTTTAAATTCTGCTTAGCCCTCTCTTTTTATGTTTGCCTGTCACATGACTTGCACATGCACTATGCTGGTTCCCAAGTACTAATATATTTTGTTCCTTTTAAAAATAAATTAGTAGAGAGTTAGCACTCATCTCTCTCTTTGTTGTTTTGTATTTTGTGTGTGCCAAAAAATTATAATGTGGAGAGAAGGGCTACTTTCACAATATTGACTAGTACGCTTACAACTAGTTGTCAGCCCAGACGGCACGTCACTCACTCCTTGCAACACTCGAGAACAACAGCCATCGAATGCTTCGCGGAAGCCTGAAACTACAAAAGCTCATTCTTTCTTTCGTACCAACTGTACGATCATAAAACAAAACTTTTGAAAAAAAAAAAGACTGAAACAGAAAGAAACATGGCTGTGGAGGTTGTTTATTTGCACTCTGACACACTATATTTACAACATGCAAGGTTTAGACGCTTGAAATTGGGTCGCCAATGTAGAAGGCTGCTGAAACCTGAAACTCAAGCTCACCATAACAAGTCATCTTGGAGAAAGACACCCGTGCGAACACTCGCTATCCACAAGTACCACTGCGCATTGCAAAAGCGTGCCGTGAAAAAGTAAAGCATGTAAAATAAAGCTGCATACATGCGTCCTGCTGCCACTCATCGCTGCAACTGCCGCCCCTCAGTAGCTAGCATATGAAACAGGCTTCAGGGACCAACATAAAATGATTTCTGTGGTTAAATTTAAACCTAGCTTCGCAAATGGAATATCTAAATGTTGTTTCCTAATTAATGCATAGTTACGACATGAGCCAAAATAATGTTCAATAGTTTCTGATTCTTCGCAGAACGGACAAAGGGGGGAAAGTGTCAGACCAGCTCTGTGTAAATAAAAATATAATGGGGGGACACGGCACCAGAATCTGGAGGTTATAATTTCAAGTTTTTTTGACGGATTCCACTGGGCTTTCCATGGAAATTTGAGGTGCTGATAATCTGTCCATTGTGTGATATTTTCTAAACTATCTGTAAAAATAGCGAATTTCCTATATCTAACCCCTGATAAGTATTCTTCGCAGAGACCATCTTCTTCTTTACTCACGACGCGAGTCATTTTAACAACGTCGAAAGTCGTTCTCTTATCCGCATCGCCACCAAAACGTTCCAAGCAGAACTGCACCATTTCTAATATCAAAATAAGTGCAGCAACGCAACAAAACACGTGTGGCGCTAAAACGCTCTTAACCACTCAGAAAGTGGATTGGATTAATCCTGGCTTGGCTTGTGAAGGATATGGCCAGGAAATAAAATAAAAATATGCATGTGCAAAAATTACACAACGATGTAATTTTTTTTTAAGCCAAAAGCTAAGTGCCACAAATGTTGAAAAAAAAATGTGTGACGAGAATGGACCATATGCGCAAATTTCAAGCTGGCTTTTCTGCACAGTTGTTTCCCAACCAAAATGTCTCGTTCCCAGAATGCTTTTCTCACTCATTGTGTTTTTGCCTCAATTGCCCCAATCCTTTCTTTTTACGAGCTACGGCTGCCAATTGCCTGCCATGCGATCTGCCGTTACACTTTCCAGAACACTGCACTGCGGTTTCGTTCGAGGTGGGGCAACTCCACGGGACAACCACAAAGTAAAAATGGTTTTGTCGCACCAAAGCATTGGTCGCACATACGTGCCTTCACTGGAATCGGAGTGGTAAAAGCACAGTGAGCAAGATAAGAAGTCTGAGCACGAGAGCTTTATTTTGTTTTTCTTATGGTTGGAAAACAACCTAGCAGGAAAGCTGCCTCGCAGATTTCTGAAAATGGTCAATTAATTAAAAACATGTTCTGTCCTTTTATTTTTCCAGGAGTGGGGAGTTGGAACTGCTGTTCACAAATAGCCAGTTGAAATGAAACATGTAGCACAGATTGAGATGACGTAAACGCAGGTTTAAAAGCGCACAACTTGCGGCGTACTAGCACACGGTGAACGCTCCCCCCTCCCGTCTTGTTTCGATTTTTTTTTTCAAAATTGTAAACATCAGCACTCCCAGCAAACGGCAATTCCATGTATTGTATTGTTTTCGATCGAGACGGCATGTGCATGTCAAGCATAATCCTTATGAACAGTCGTGAAGATGATGAGCGGTGACCGAATCTATGAAACACTGCAATGCGCTATAGGAATTGTATGTGAAAGATGAAACTTCGTTTATTTGCGCGATTTCAACTTTAGTAAACATTTTACAAATACTACTGTCACGTTTGATGTAATAAGGCTACGAATCTATAGCTTTAAATGCGGACCATTTTCTCGGCAAATCACATAAACTTAATTTGAGCATTGTTATCTACGCGTCAGGATGCTATCGTGATCACCTCCTTAAGTAGATCGAAATTGATATGGAAGGGTAAAAAGGTTCGACGAATATGACTGTCAGGTCATGACATGAACAACGAGAAAATCCTGCCGCGTATGGCGTCAAACCCTTTTTACTAGACTGGTGTAATGAGTACACATCCGCTGCGGTAGGCGGGTATGCGCTACAGCTAGTTGATTCCCAGTTTGTATCGGCATGCAAAGCGCGCAAGAAGTGACATTGGTAATTGAAATGAAAGATCGTTGAGATCGAAGCCCACATCGACAAAGTTGACCCGACGAATACAAAGAATAAAAATCAGGATCCAGCACGAACCAAACACAATCTGCGTGACAGGTATATTCTAAAGAATACCTTGAACTCCTTACAAAATCAGCCATGTATGCGGGCGTAGTGTCGGTGCAACGTGGGTTGCGACTGCATTGCTGATTATCTCAATTTATAAGAATAGCATAAAACATTATATACGATACCTATATAATAGAGGCGTCACGTCCGAATTACACCAATTGCGGTTCCAGTGTTACCTCTGCTTTTATATAGCAGTCTAATGAACATTACATTTGTATCCCTATATGATTCCGTAACACATATTCAAGCGTCGCTTGACCCCGGAGAAACACGCAAACGAATGCTATACGTATGAAACATATCTATTTCGCACCGTAAAACGAACATCGATTCGATAAGAACTACGTTAGTGCTGACTTTGAGATAAGTATATTCACACCATAAGTAACCCTATAAACGCCAGTGTACAGAACGTTCCTGGTAATTATGGAACACGTGAAACCGATTCCCACAACGCAAAAAATCTGCCAATTTTTTTTATAACATATGCGTATTGCCATGATTACAACGAGTGAAATAATATATCACACTAATGACGACGAATGAAAACATATTTCCTCATTGTATAGCACGATACAGTACATTCTGGGGGGATAATATTTGTAGAGGCCGTGGTCGCACGTGCATGCTGCAGATTTGTGCAGTCGCTATCATTCACTTTATAGGCAGCGCGTGCGTGCCGCATCACTGAATTTCCTTTTCAACTTACTGGGACACTGTTTTGTTGGTTTGAGTATTCCATTTGAGTATACTTTGCGCAGTCATACATTTAAGTGTGTCATCGGCGAAGTTGTGAACAGAGGAGAATAAACCTATAAGCTAAACTGTTATTACTGCATAAAGTAGTGTTCCTACCTGAGAAAAGCTGCATTTCATTAGTTTAAACTTTGTGTAATGCTTATTCCTGCAGGTTCACTTAAACCTACAGGAATAAACATTTCACGAAATTCAATTGACACTGGTTGAATGCTTTCCAACCAATTGCAGTTCTTGTTTTTCCTTTATTTGATTGGCGAGCCAACAGCTTTTCCATTTGACAATCGACTACGACGAACGCCTTTACAATCCTGAGAAACATGAAATAATGTATTATATAGATTTTCAGTTCAGATTCCTAGACGATAGTGAATTTGTTGCGCGAAATTAAGTCACGTTCTTCAGGCGGCATGCCTACCCATAAATGATGAACTTGCAGCTTATATGAGTTGGTATTATTATTTTTGCTCTGTTTTACTCTATATTATCGCATGGTTCTTATCCTGATCAGTACAATAACCGTGCATATTTTAACGTACGATACGGTGCCTGATCGTCAGTTCGTATTGTAATGGAACCATTCTTTACTTGTTCCTGCATGCTTTGCGAATGTGTTCGATGTAACTCGCTGAATCGACTTGGTTTTGCTGTAAACATTGTTGTGCATTAGTGAATTTATTTATAGCTCAATATAATACTTATTAATTTTGATTTATTTTCAGACGTTAAAGGTATTTTATTTTTTCCTCAGTATCGTGCGCGTTCAGGTTCAAGTTAAGACTTATAGAAGGTTGACCACAAAATATCTCGCGCAAATGTCAAGTTAAGACATTTTCAATGAAAAGACGGAATATCTAAAGGTGAAACATATTTCACAGTGATCTGTCTGATCTGGTAAATTATTGGCACCGGTCCCCAAACTAGACTTAAGTAACTGGACAGTTTGTGTCATTCATATAGAAACGGAATGTCCTCAGACTGCTTATAGACCTAGTACCGTGGGAACGTTGAGGTTAGCCCTAGCGTTTCAAAGAAGGAATTTCTGTCCGCGGTGCGAGCGCGAAAGGCGACGCATCTTCGGAGAGGCAATATCCGGTCATGCATATTAGTGTCTTCCCTTCCTCGAACCCCACATACAAACCAGAGGAGGAGGTGCCTTCGCTGATCACGAACATAGTGGCACAATCACGCCTGTCGGGATCGTGCGCGCTCCGTAGTCACTCGGTTTGCGAGACGGCCGGCGCCAAGAAACAATGTGTCGGTCTTGTCAGGGTGGAGGCATCGTGGTTAACGTCAACGTCTGCTTGAGCAAGCTTACGAACGAAGACGCTGTTAAACGTAAGTATTTTTTCGCACTCTGTCACTCAACCTAGAAAGCGCTAGATTATTGAGGTGTTAATTACCACTTTTAAACTATAACCAAACGATTTCCACGTCCCAAAAATAGCAATCCTGCAACCATTGATGATTTCAGTTTAGTCCAGAAAGAGCTTTAACATTCACTAGAATTTTGTCGGGAGGGAACAGTGATATCGCCTGAGAATATCGAATCACGGCCAGGCACTGTCACGGCACAAGGGCGGACAGCTGCACGGCCGCGGTCTGTGGCGCAGCTTGTGGTCGTACCCATTCGAGATGAGGGCGCCTAAAGACTGATCGCTCTTGACAAGCGCTTCGTATCTTCGTATTGCGCCTTCTTTCAACTTAGCACAGCACTGGCATAAAATTGCTCGATACTTCACAATTTAAACAAAGACGTACATTTAACGCCGCGCCACGCTGAAGGCAAGCCTGTCGTAGCAGCAAGCCTGCGTTCGGTTCTGTAGAACATTGGCTGCGCAAAAGGTGTCCAAAATTCACGGCAATTAAGCTTCGCCGGGGCGGCAGTTACATGAAACGCTGCAGCCTGGAACGCAAACTCGCCATCATAACTTCTATGCTCGTCGTGCGGGAATCGCCACAACGTGAACGCCACGTGACACCACGAAAGTGGGCTGGAAAAAAAAAACAGAGCGAAAGGGAAACTGCGAGAAGCAGACGACGCGGAGCCGGAGGGGACGGCTAATGTAGCCATGACAACCGTCACTCCTTCGTCGCTCTGCGCGTTTCCCGAATAACGTCGCGAGTTGTACGTGCATGAACAAAACCGCCGGTGCACGGCAGCCTGAGAACGAAGAGACCTAGGTGTAGGAAAAATTATTTTTCTGACACCACGGAAGCGACGTAGATGCTTCGCAGCGTGTTGCTCGAACACAAAGAAAGACGCTCCGAAAGAACATAAATGTATGCACAAGACGAGTACGTCGTCCTGGGTAAACACGCAGGTTCTTCTGTGTGCCTTTGTGTTCGATCAGCGCGTTGAAAGTGTCGACTATATGCACAACTAACGAGCTCCTAATGCGGCCCTTCTATAGTTGTCAATGTCGAACGGTACAAGGACAACCGCCGTGTCGATAGCGTGGCTCAGTATACATGAAATTTTCTGGCGAAGTTTTACTGCAGCGCAACAAATCATAATGAAGTGTTTCGTTGCGCTTTTCTTATCAAGAAAAAAAATTCATTTTTGTGGTATGGTGCAGTAAAGACGCGGTCAAATGCTCGAAAAAAGAATATTGACGCCTAGGATTAGCCAGAGAAATATTCAATTAAAGTAGTTGCACTCTTGCATGATATTTACCATAGGCAACCATATGCATGTAAAATTTATCAATTTTTTTTCTGTAATGTCACTGAGTAGTTATGAATTTAAGCGGTCAAAAGTGTACGTAAAACCTGCATTTATACCAGGAGTATTACATTAGTGTCATGGAAACAAATGCATTAAAAGAGTGCCAGATGTCACATTCCCTGCCAGAGCTAGGACACCAACTGCATTTTGTTGGTAGACATTACAGCAACAGGCAAGATGCAATCCAATGTTGTCATTGTGCTTCCTGAATCCTAGAAATATTCCATACCTCTTCCATAAGAAAGTGTGAAAACTGATGCACCTGATGCATCACTTTTAGTGAACAAGCAAACACACCCTGTCATCGCTTGACAGAAAGATGAATACAAGCCGGAGACGAGGCCCATACAAGCAGTACCTTTCAGATGGATCAAAGTTGGTAAGTAGACCTGAAAAGCAAGCTTGCATATTTATCTTAATGTGCTTCTTTACAAGAAAGACCATTATGTAAAAAAAATGATGCCTTAACCACAGATTACTTCCACAAAAACACCAGGTACGAAATAGTAGTGTGTCAAAGGGTATTTACAAAGAAACTCCACACATGATTCAAACCCGTGCACACAGTGCCTCACAGAATTCATTAGGTATGTAGCACTGGTAATTGCTTCTTGGAGTCAACAGCTCTCTCTCCACACTTTGTGCTCATTTCCACTGGCCTGGCCAAAATATGGCAAAATCAAAACAGTCTGCTTTTAAGTACAACACGATAAAACAAGCATTTTTCCTTTTTCTATCTTTGTCTTTTATAAGCGGTGAGTATCTCCAGCTGTGACTAGGGAAGTTCTTCTGTAATGTTCCATTGTTGCACACATAATCCTGCACTACTAAATATTTTGTCCTCGCCTCTATTTCCCGTGTAGGAGTACTGTTGCCATGGTTAGAACCAGTATGCAGGTTACAAACGCCACATTAACGGTCAAGCCGAGGCTGCTTGTAGTTACAGCCTCCTGCTATTGAAACTAAACAATATACTATCGATTGATATGTGGGGTTTAACGTCCCAAAACCACCATATGATTATGAGAGACGCCGTGGTGGAGGGCTCCGGAAATTTCGACCTCTTGGAGCTCTTCAACGGGCGCCCAAAGCTGGGGCCTATAGCATTTTCCCCTCTATCGAAAATGCAGCTGCCGCAGCTAGGATTCGATCCCATGAACTGCGGGTTATAAGCAAGAGTACCTTAGCCACTGGACCACCGCGGCGGCGCAAAATTATACTATCCACCAAAGCAGAATTATATTAAAAATTTTTTTCAAGATCATTTGTGGGCAATAGCTAATACAATTTTTTTGTATCGAAGTCAACCCAAGGCATAAAATTTGTAATGTTTTTGAGCAGTACAAGTAAGCCAGCTTTGCACTTTCTGCTTCAATGACATAAAAAAGATGTGGATTGGGTATAGTAAATGAGAGTGTTTTTGCAGTTAAAATATGGCATTTCAGTTTGTGCCGGTACGGAGACAGTAGCTAAACTTTTGGGGAAAGAAAACTTTTAGTAAGTACTTTGAGCAAGCGGTAACCACAATAGAAGCAAAGGAGGGTATTGCAGCATACACCTCTGATAAAATAGGAAGTAAAAGAACATGGCAATTTGTGTAAAATACCTACGATAACTGGAACGGAGGAAACCCTTTTGAAAACATCTCTTGCATTTACATAAAGTGCATTGGAAGGAAAACAAATGTGACATAGCACTGCCTTCTGCCTGCCATCACATATGCTTGAAAGGAGTGAACCTTTTCAAAGGATATGTCTTGCACTCACATAAAGTTAGCACAGGGACACAGAATCCACACAAGACAGGTCTGTTTGTGTGTATTCTATCTGTGTCGTGTGTGTCTGCGGAAATATTTCAAGATGAATGTGTTCCAACTAGGCCGAATCGAAGTTTTGCACAGAAAGTTTGCAGCTAGAAAAACCAACATGACATAGCACTGCTTTCAGCCTTTTGTCATCTAAGCTTGAAGCAGGTAAAAAAAAAATCTGTCCAAGCTTGAGACTTATTACTAGAAAAACAAATGAAACCTTTAGTACCCTGTAGTTTTCATTGCTGATTACTGACTAAACCAACATTTCAAAAATATTTGAGACCAGTTTTTTTAAAGTAATTATAGAAGGTTATAACCATTCACAAAAATGAAGTGGCAGCGATTATCAATGAATAATCCTCATGAATAAAAATGGGAGTGAAAAATAGTCAACCGATTCTCATTTGAATTGCACACTGAAAACATGAATACAAACTGTAGCATGCAGCAGCATATATCTCTGATAAAATAGGAAGTAAAAGAACATGGCAATTTGTGTCAAAATACCTACGATAACTGGAACGGAGGAAACCCTTTTGAAAATATCTCTTGCATTTACATAAAGTGCATTGGAAGGAAAACAAATGTGACATAGCACTGCTTTCTGCCTGCCATCACATATGCTTGAAAGGAGTGAACCTTTTCAAAGGATATGTCTTGCACTCACATAAAGTTAGCACAGGGACACAGAATCCACACAAGACAGGTCTGTTTGTGTGTATTCTATCTGTGTCCTTGTGTGCCTGCGGAAATATTTCAAGATGAATGTGTTCCAACAAGGCCGAATCGAAGTTTTGCACAGAAAGTTTGCAGCTAGAAAAACCAACATGACATAGCACTGCTTTCAGCCTTCTGTCATCTAAGCTTGAAGCAGGTAAAAAAAAAATCTGTCCAAGCTTGAGACTTATTACTAGAAAAACAAATGAAACCTTTAGTACCCTGTAGTTTTCATTGCTGATTACTGACTAAACCAACATTTCAAAAATATTTGAAACCAGTTTTTTTAAAGTAATTATAGGTGGTTATAACCATTCACAAAAATGAAGTGGCAGCGATTATCAATGATTAATCCTCATGAATAAAAACGGGAGTGAAAAATAGTCAACCGATTCTCATTTGAATTGCACACTGAAAACATGAATACAAACTGTAGCATGCTTGTATGCAGCAGCACTTTTAAGACAGTGAAAGATTATTCAAAAAGATGTTATTTTAAATGAAAGAGATAAGCTCATAAACAAGTATGCCCAGAAATGGAATTGACCCACACTGCTTAGTCGTCTTCTCCCTGAAGTGATGTGTTCTGTCATTTTGATTGATTGATTGATATGTTGGGTTTAACGTCTCAAAACCACCATATGATTATGAGAGACACCGTAGTGAAGGACTCTGGAAATTTCGACCACCTGGGGTTCTTTATAGTGCACCCGAATCTGAGCACACGGGCCTACAACATTTCCACCTCCATCGGAAATGCAGCCGCCGCAGCCGAGATTCGATACCGCGACCTGCGGGTCAGCAGCCGCGGTATCGTATCGGTACCTTAGCCACTAGACCACCGCGGCAGGGCGGTGTTCTGTCATTTTCAAAAATGGTGAATTACAATTGAGCGAACTGAAAGTAATCGATATTAGTTGGTAAAACACCTTTGTCTCCTGCTATGTAGATAATACAGGATTTTAGTTCAGTGTACACCCACAACGTGCTGTGCGCAGCATGCAGGAAGTGTGAGGCTGCCTTCTATAGCATTACGGTGCACAACACGCGAAACATGTGCTTCACCCTGGATCACCAGGCTTTCCTAGACGGTAGATGCTATAAGCATACCCTTTATAACAGGGTGACGAGAAGTGTGCCACCATCTTTGATAAATAAATTGAAAAAAAAAAAAAGATTTTGTCCTTTTTTGTTTGTGAAGGTAGCCTAATGTCTAATTGTCTATTCCAGTTAAACCTATCATAGTGTAGAGAAAAAAAATGCAAATCCATCGACCAATTCTCTTCTCTTTACGACAGAATGTCCTTAGTTTCCCTACTACTAATTTTTGTCTTTTGTTTCCAGTTTTCTGCCACCAATACTCTAACCGCCCCTTACTTCTATTGCGGGTATGTTCAGCTTTCTATTGCCATTCCTAAAACCCAAGACTTCATGTAGGCTATTGCCCAAGCATACACCTGGGTGTATATCTCCACATTCAACCAGAACATGCTGCATCATTTTCTTATCTTGCCCATAGCATATACATTGTTATTCTTTACTAAATCTCAATTTCTAAGGCAGCTCAGTCTCACTTGAAAGAGTAAGTGCTTCCCCTTTAATTATTTCAAAATTTCTCCCTCCTTATTTTGATTTTGCACTTTAGGTATAGGCTCAAAGCCGCTTTTTTTCTCCATTGCTGTCATCCAGTAAATCTTCTCAGTCTCTCCGATTTTTCATTTATAGCTATTTGTTGTTGTACCACTTACACTGCTAGCGGTATAATTACTGGTGAGCCTTCTAGTTTATTTTCTCTGCTGTGTGTCAGTGCTCTTTCTATACAAATAACGGAACACCTTCACTGCCCATCTACTCTTTTTCATATTCTTTGGCCTCTCTTCAAACCTTATTTTTCTCTCACCTCAAAACATTCAGCCTTCGAGTGTTGCTTTGCGCCATCTAATAGAGAAGCTATAAGAATTATTATGGGATGATGCAACACATGAGTCAAGGCATGAAACAAGCCTATCTTTTCCAACGAGGAGTAGTAGCTTGGCGTGTTGGAGCTAGCTGTATCAGCACAAGATCACAGAGACGACGAAGACCAGCGCTTACTGCAAATCTAAAATTTATTGTTTTGCTACGGACATTTTGTAAGACAAAGAGAGAACCAAAGGGGATTGCTAAGCGCTAACTACAGAAATGCCCTTTTTGGCGCTGGCGTGCTTACGTGCCATGAAAGCTGCTTTTATGATGATGAAGAGGCCGAGAGGGCATAGGCGTGCGCAGGGCTCTCCTTCAGGTGGGCGAAGGCTTGTAGCAGCGCCTCTCTACCCCTATGTAAAGGTATAGAGCTGACTTTGCACCCCCCTCCCATTCGTGTCGCAGCAGCCCCCTGGCATTATATCAATGTGTGGGGCTGGCTTTACGCCCCCCTCCCTCCATTAAATGACTAAAGAGTGGGGCTGCCTCGCTGACCCCCCCCCCCCCCCTCTCGTGCAAATGCCTATGCGTACCGTACGTGTGCGAGAAAAATCACCTGAGCTTGGTAGAACACAGACACGCATGCGCGGTAGAAAAGACGGACGGGAAAAAGACAACAAGCGCAGTCCTTGCCTTCCCCCCGTCTGTGTTTTCTACCGCGCAGTAAACATCGATCATGAATCACCAACTGGCCCAATCGTCCACGTTGATTTGTAGGCGATCATTCGGACATCTGCAGGTTATACACACGTAAAAGCCATCACGGTTCAAAAGGATCACACACACGACGCCCCGTACACAATCCACAAATCCGCCGTGGTGCTTCGTGTCAACACTGGTTTCGTGCTTCGAAACTCACGTTGTCCGATTGTCCAACGCTGTGCTCTGACTTAGAACCAGTCACAATCCACTGCACGTGTTCACTAATTGGCTTCAGGTTACTTAGGCTCCCAATCAAGGGCAATGCCGAAATTCACACGGGCTTCGCTTGCTGCCTGAACCACCGTACACCGATATTGCGGCCATCTTGTCTGTTTTGATCTCGTCGAGATCTCGCGAGAAATCGAGAGCCGAAGGGCGCGCAATTTAAGCGCCGAGGTCGCGCATCCCTTGCGTGCAAACGCACGCGTCTCTCTGACGTTCAGCAAACGCGCAGTCTTCTGCCCTCTTGCCTGTGTCGTGCGCATGGCCATTGCGTGCGCTAAACTAAAAAGTTCTCTAATGAAACATGCGCTGAAATACAAAATTGCAATGCGACCGTCTCTCCTTTTAATTTCGCAAATATTCAGTGCTATATTTGCATTTTCATTCTCACTGTATCAGTGGCTGATTAAATTATCCTTCCTCCATTGACCTTGGTAACTGAACTGTGCCATTTATTGACTTATTTTCTTTCTTAGCTACATTAGGCCACTTCACATGCCATGATTTTTTAGTTTTGATGAATTCTTGCATGCAAAGGTAAAAACAATGTCACTGCTAAAATTCGAAACGGAAATGCATATTCCATACTGAATGCATTTTTTCTTTCTTACATCCAAGGTTCCACGAGAGACCCTTCGTCGCTGGGCTATTTCAACATCTGGCGCAGCCTCCACTGGAACAGCTGATGGAGATCCCAGTGCCACATCCCCAAACCATGCCTCTGCCTCAGGGTTGGAAGAATTCTCATCTTCGAGCACAACATCAGATGTTGACCCAACAAATGAGGTAGAAAGGCCGATGTTCTCAGACTCTGACAGCAACAGTGGACCTGCTAGCTGCTCAACTTTCTCAAAAGAATGGCATCCTAATGAGAACAAACTTTATAAATGCCACAATGTCAGTAATGTTGAGGCTTGCCTTGTTCTTCTGATGCTTTTCTTCAAGTTTCGCCTTACAAGAGAGTGCTTAGGGCAAATATTGTCAGCCGTCTCATCATTCTTGCCATCATCAAACACACTCCCGGACACGACATACAAATTTTTCAAGCTTCTGTCAAAATTTCCATAGGGGCACTGGTGTACACAGTCATTTTTTTGTTTTAATTGTCCTCAATACTTAGAAAAAGTGGTAACTACATGTCCTAACTGTGATCAGGGCTTCCAGAAAAAGGGTAGTTTTTTGCAGATGAGGCTCACAGATACATTGCAGTCATTTCTAGAAGACGATCAGATTTACAAGCTTTTTTCCAAAGCATCTAACGAACAAGGAGAGCGACCGTTGAAGGATATATCAGACTCAGACGGTGCGAAGTACCTGGAACATCCCGGTCATTGTAGATTTGACTTTTTACTTTTTTGTAATACTGACGGTGTCCAGGTATTCGAAGGTGCAGAGAAATCTCTCTGGCCACTTCACTGCAACATACCAGAGCGTCCACCCCTCATGCGCAAGAAATTCCAGATTTTAACTCTCTTGTGGTTCGGAACAAAACCCATGATTAATACTTTTTTAAAGCCTTTCTGTGCAGAAGTAAGGGAACTTGCAACAGAGGGACTGACCTGGCAGCATCCGGAGACAGGAAAGAGCGTAATTTCATATGTCACTGCTCCGTTATCATCTGTAGATGCCGTTGCAAGAGCAATGCTTCAAGGCGTTAAACAATTCAATGGACTTTATGGCTGCTCTTTTCGTGAGCACCCAGGTGTGTTTTATTCGCTGGGGAAACAAGTACGTGTGTGGGTCTATCCACCAGAGAAAAGATATTTCTCTAGGGATAGTCGGCGAATGAGGCAACACGCTGCACTCGCGGTTCAAACAGGACACCCTGTAAAAGGCGTGAAAGGGCCGACAATTTTGCATATTGCATCATTTCGATTGTGGAGCTAGATTTGTGGTAGACTAAATGCATAGTGTGCTTCTTGGGGTTGTGCGAATGTTGATTTCCTTGTGGTTTGAGACAAAATATCACAAGAGTTCATGGTACCTAGGTGGAAAAATTAAGTTGATTGATAGCCAGCTTCTTTCTATTAGACCTCCAGATTATGTCACCAGAACACCACGGTCAATTAAGCACTGGCGTTATTGGAAAGCAAGCGAGTTGCGTGCATGGCTTTGATTTTATTCATTTCCAATCTTACGAATTGTTCTCCCCGATGTATACCTTCACCCCTTGAGCTTCTTATTAGTGCTATCTACATACTGCACTCTGAATCAGTTACTCAGGAGCTGGTGGATGTTGCTGAGCAGCTTTTGGTGAAGTGTGTGGATGAGCAAAAGGTATTGTATGGTGAGAGATTTTGTTCTTTTAACGTGCACCAGTTGACACACATAGCAGATTCTGTGAGAAACTGGGGTCCCCTCTGGGCCACTTCGGCATTTTCGTTTGAAGATAGAAATGCCAGCTACTTTGCCTCATAAAGGGTACACAAGCAATTGAAAAACAGCTTGCGACATTGGTTGGAGTTAGCACTGCTGTGAGTGACTTCACTAACGAGTCAGACCTCTCTCTCCTGCGGAGTTTGTATTGAGCAAGCTGGACAGTGTTCATTTTAGCAAAGTTTCAGTACCCAATGGCACTGTGTTTCATGGACTACCTTGCCAAAGAAATGTAGCAGTGAAAGCAGCCCTTACACGTTTTTTTCAAACTGCTGACAACGTAGCTGCCTACAAAAAAGTCACCGGGAACTCTGAAACTTTCTCTTCTGCTTTATGCACCAACAAGCTCCGAAGGAACAACTTTACAATAATGTGGATTGTTGGAGAACAATAAATGTTTGCTTCAGTTCATTGCTTCGTCGTATGGGAAGGTCACTTGTTTCTTGTGGTCAAGAGGCTTTATGAGCATGGTGATGAGCAGGCAGCAATCGCATCACGGCACATTATACAAGTTCGTACGAGTGAGCACCTATATGTAGTCCCGGCTCCATCTAAAATGACCAAGTGCGTAAGAGTTTTGGACTGTGTGGGAATTTCTGCAAACTCTTTTGAGATGAATTTGTAGAAACTTGAGCCTAAGTCTGCTATCCTTTTTAACCTATTTTATGTCCAATGCATGAAAAAAAGGCTCCCAATGCTTTTTGATCTATGCTATCTTGTGGGCACTGGTTTCATGTTATGCCTGTGACTTCCTGATTTAGTGACGTTATTCAGGCCTCTGCCATTCTCAGTTTTGCATCTCATGGTATTCGTTCCGTCACTAACTGACCTTCACTTATCTGTCCTTTGTGCTATGTGACTTGCACAAGTACATTTTTTCTTTTTACTGGCAGGTCAAGTGAAGGCACCCCTGTTCACTTCTCAATAAACTTGGTCTTTCTTTTCATATATCTTAATGTTATGCCTATAAGTTTTCATTCTATTGAAGGACATGTGATTGCTAGCTTAGGATTACTTATGAAGCATCGCACGACAACAAGCACAAAAGGAATGATAGGTACACTGCTGCACTCTCAACTAATTTATTTCACGGAAGAACATGGTTATTATACAACAAGATGGTGCACCATGTGTTACAATGATATTCATGCTACAGCATATTTTCTAAAAAGCACACTTCGCAATCGCTTAATGTAATCTATGCTTGGCTAATGCAGTAATCATTTCTATTTGCGATGTGGAAGGCCTCGATAATTCCCTGGTCGCCTGATCTCTGTGACTCGAAATTATTTCAGTCTCGGAGAACACCGGAGAGCAGCCACACTCTAAGCCATACCGCCTACTGTGTTGTCATGCGCTGCTTCATAAGTAATCATGAACTATCACCAACTCACCCAACCTTTCACATTACTGATTGCTAGCTTGTTAAGTGTTTTTTTTGTATGGCCTTATATGCCACCACTGGCAGTACACAATCAATGGGAACTTTATTGTCACTTTAGGGACAGAGATAACCTGTCTGTCACAAATAGGGTAACGTCATCCACAAGGCCACCAACCCATCCTTCTCTGGTGAGCTTTTTCACATGAGGGGGCCCTTGTCAGTAATTTAGCTAAGTATTCATACTCTTTTAGAGACATCATAGGTTGACAGCCAGTCACAAAATCTTTCACTCCAGTGTTCCACATTAACTTTGTCTTCTGCACATTTATATTTATTTATACCTTAATACTTTCACTGTTTGGGTCTTTGATCAGTTTTTCCAACTCATCATCATAACTGCTAAGGCCATTCATAATCCTTGTGCCTGGGAGAGTAGAGAGAGAGTGATGCACTTGCAATGCAGGCACATGCTACACCTTTTTTTTCTTTGTATTACATTAATTCATACTGGTGCCTTCACCTGTCTTCCAGCTCGTGTAAGGTTGGGACCAATCGGTTTAACTCATGCTGGTTTTCCCAATGTTTGTCCCACTGGCTGTGGGAGAGTCTATTTCCCTCTGGCCAACAGGGTGTGGTTGATTGACCGGGGCAATTAAGTGCAATCCCTTGCCTTCCAAATAAGCTTTGGTAGTTCTGGTGACATGTCTCCTCTGCCATTTGCCTGGCTGTCTTCCCAATGAGAGACCTTGGGCCTCTTATTGGGGCGTACTGAGTCTGTTGATCCATTTTCATTGTCGAGCAGTTAGACAATGAATCCTTCTTTGAATTCAAGAGCTGGGGCTGCACGAATGTCTGCATATGCCTTTTGCTTCCGGCCTGCACAGTGCTTTGAGCCTTCACCTCATATTGTTGATAATTACAGTTTTAGGAGTTCGCTGCATTGACTTGTAGCATTGTCTTGGTTCAACAACTAAAAAAGCCTTTATGCTAGTACCTGGGCTTCTCGTTTCTTGACACCATGTGCATGTTTTATAATGCCTTATTTATGCCTGTTCTGTCACTCGATTGTCTTTGCAATGTTTTGAGATGCTTTAACTGTCCTTTGAGCTAGTCCATTCAAATATGTGCACATGGAATGAAATGTTTGGTGTTAAATCTCTATTTTTTTTATCTGTTTGAGTTTCTTTGCTGAAAAGAAAGGGCCATTGTTGGACTTGAGCAGCCTCATGCACCATGATTTGTAAACGAGTGTTTCAGTGTGTTTGTGACATGTGCTGATGTTCCCTTTATTAGTGACATGTTCTGAACTAAAGCAAAGCTTCTCTCCGAGTGATCACGTTTTTTTTTATTGTACCTGACGTACCACTGGCTTTGTGATTGCTGCAGGATACATTTTATATGGCGCATTTATCTGAAACTTCTTTTGAAGGAATAATATATATGTTTTTTTTTTCATTTTAGCTGATGAAACATTACGGTTGTGTTTGAGGTTTACACTATGTATGGTGTTATGAACAAATTTAGTGCCATCTTGGAGTGACCGCATGGCTGTTTTGTCATTATACTTGATGTACCATTAGCCTTGTGATTACCAAAGTGTGTGTCTTTGCCACATATTTCATTTTCAAACTATAATATTATATTTTATGAGCAGCTTTCTCTCATGCTATGATTGCTGTATTTTAAAGCACTGCATGCAGTAAATGTTCTGCATAACATTTTTTTCCTTAAAGTGAGTTACGAGTGCACTAGGCTAATCATAAATAATAGTGCATATCACAAGATTAAAATTTTAGCTGCATAATAGGTGCTTTTGACAAATTTGAAACTTATGTTACGGTTTCCATAGATTGATAATATGCTGTTTCATGCATGTGTCTGTGATTTTGTGCTTATTTTAGAGCATCTTAATTCCAGGTTAGTTACAAATTTGTAAATTGAACATCGTAATAAAAAACTTCAAGTTTAACAGCACCCTTCATTGTTAAATGTATGATTTCTACCTTGACTGGAAGTATATTGTTTTGGTTAAACGATAAAAAAGCCTTTATGGTGGTGACTTGAGCTCTTTTTTTCTCAGCACAATGTGCCTGTTTCATATCATGCCTTATTTATGTCTGCTCTGTGTTTCACTCACTTTTTCTTGTACTGTTTTGTGACACTGCAACTGCTCTTTGAGCTAATTATTCCATTCAGTATATATAATGCACTCACTATATGCCCAGGTACAAGCCAAAAATGCACGAATATATCTAGTCAATGTGGCATTTGATATATATATGTATATATATATATATATATATATATATATATATATATATATATATATATTGAAAAAGGGTTTATTGGCGACTGTTGCTACGGTGGTCCTACGATAAAACACGATCGGGAATGAGCAACGGTCAAGCAGATGCCGGCGATGATCAGCACGAGCCGAGCGAGCGAAGCCCAGCACCCAGTACCCAAGCGGAGGCGATGTTGCTTGCCAGCGATGCGTTTTCTTCTTCACAATTTTCCCCCGCCGAAAAAGAGCCATCCTGGCGACCTAAGAGTCTGGCGGCAGAGGGCTATAATATGGCTTAAGGCGGGCGACGTGGACGATGTCGCGTCCATGCCGGCGCATGTCGTCAGAAGGGGAAAGTGGCTCAATGAGAAAATTCACCGGTGAGGTTTGCTCCAAAACGCGGTAAGGACCCTCGTACTTCGGGACTAGTTTTGAGGAAAGGCCGGGGCTTTGGTAAGGAACAGCCAGCCATACAATTGATCCCGGGGAATAGCTGGGGCTTTGTGAAGAGTCGGCGTTGTTTTCTTTCTGACGCTGTTGTTCTTGTGACGTAAAGGTGCGTGCGAGTTCACGGCACTCTTCCGCTTTTCGGGCAGCCTCGGACACAGATGGGCATTCGGATGCGTCAGGACGGTATGGAAGGAGAGTGTCGATGGTGTGGGATGGTTCGCGTCCATGAAGGAGAAAGAAAGGTGAAAATCCAGTGGTGGACTGTGCCGCAGTGTTGTATGCGAACGTGACCAAGGAAGAATGCGATCCCAGTTAGTATGATCAGATGTCACATACATCGCGAGCATATCGCCCAGTGTGCGGTTAAATCTCTCCGTGAGCCCGTTAGTCTGCGGATGGTATGCCGTGGTCTTGCGATGAACAACATGGCATTCAGAAAGCAGAGCCGTGACGACTTCTGATAGGAAGGCTCGTCCTCGGTCACTTAGTAGTTCTCGAGGAGCACCATGTCGTAGTATGAATCGATGGAGGACGAAGGACGCTACGTCCCGCGCAGTGGCACTTGGAAGGGCGGCGGTTTCAGCGTAGCGTGTTAAATAATCCACAGCGACTATGATCCATCGATTTTCATCTGATGTTGTTGGTAGAGGGCCATAGAGATCAATTCCGATTCGATCGAAAGGTTTGGTAGGGCACGGAAGCGGTTGAAGTGCACCGGACGAGTGAAAAGGTGGTGGTTTGCGGCGTTGACATTCAGGGCAGCCCATAAGGAATTTTCGAACAAAATTATACATTCCGCGCCAGTAGAAGCGACGGCGAATGCGTTCGTAAGTTTTGAAAACTCCAGCATGGCCACACTTGGGATCGTCGTGAAAGGTGGTGCATATTTGTGATCGCAAGCTGCGGGGGACAACCAAGAGCCACTTACGACCTTCAGGGGCATAGTTGCGTCGGTGTATCAGCCGATCACGAATGGCGAAATGAGCAGCTTGACGTCGGAGAGATCGTGATACCGCAGTGGTTGACGATCCAGAGAGACAGTCAAAAAGGGAAGCGATCCATGGGTCCTTGTGTTGTTCACTGGCAAACGAGTCGAGGTCGAGAGATGCGATAGAGTTGGTACCATTGGTTCCACAGGCCGAGTCGGGAGGTAAAGGCGAAAGGGACAGGGCATCGGCGTCAGAATGCTTGCGTCCGCTGCGATAGATCACGCGAATGTCGTACTCCTGGATTTGCAGTGCCCACCGAGCTAGGCGGCCAGAAGGATCTTTCAATGTGGCGAGCCAACAAAGTGCATGGTGGTCCGTTACCAGGTCGAATGGGCGACCGTACAAATAAGGGCGGAACTTGCGAAGCGCCCACACTAGCGCTAAGCACTCTTTTTCAGTGACGCTGTAATTGGCCTCAGCTTTAGTGAGCGTGCGACTCGCATAAGTGACGACATATTCGGAGTAGCCCGGCTTGCGCTGGGCGAGGACAGCGCCAAGACCAACCCCGCTAGCGTCTGTGTGAACTTCCGTTGCAGCTGCTGGGTCGAAATGCCGTAGAATGGGAGGAGATGTTAGCAGATTACGGAGCGTGGTGAACGCGACGTCGCAGTCAGGAGACCAGGATGAAAGGTCTGCGTCACCGCGTAGGAGGTTGGTCAGTGGTGACATGATCGACGCAAAATTTCGAACGAAGCGCCGGAAGTATGAGCATAGTCCGATGAAACTGCGTAATTCTTTCAGTGTAGTAGGTTTCGGGAACTCGGTGACTGCTCGCAGTTTTGCAGGGTCGGGTAGAACACCATGCTTGGACACGATGTGCCCTAAGATGGACAGCTCTCGCGCAGCGAAGCGGCACTTTTTTAGGTTCAGTTGGAGCCCATCGTTGGTTAAACACGTCAGAACCAGTTGGAGCCGAAGTAGATGTGTAGGAAAATCGGGAGAGAAAACGACAATGTCGTCGAGGTAGCATAGACACACAGACCACTTCAGTCCACGCAGTGTGTTGTCCATGAGTCGTTCAAACGTTGCAGGGGCATTACAAACCCAAAAGGCATTACATTAAATTCATACAGGCCATCTGGTGTAATGAACACAGTTTTCTGGCGATCAGCTTCTGCCATAGGGACCTGCCAGTATCCAGATCGTAAGTCTAAGGAGGAGAAGAATTCGGCTCCTTGGAGGCTGTCAAGGGCGTCATTAATGCGCGGTAATGGATAGACGTCTTTCCGCGTCACCTTGTTTAATCGCCGGTAGTCGACGCAAAATCGAATGGATCCATCCTTCTTTCGAACTAGAACGACAGGAGATGCCCAAGGACTGTGCGATGGTTGAATAACGCGACGACGTAACATCTCTTCGACCTGGTCGTTGATGACGTGACGTTCTGCAGCAGAGACACGGTACGGTCTTTGACGCAATGGCTGGTGCGAACCGGTGTCAATGTAGTGGTGCACTGCCGAAGTACGACCCAATTGCGGCTGAGAAACGTCGAACGAATTCGCGAAGTTCTGGAGGAGATTAAGAAGCTCGGCACGTTCTTGAGCAGTTAATGTGTCGGCGATGGAACTCGAGAAGGTGTCACTCGACGAGCATTCCAGTGGGGAAAGGGCATGAAGTACGGTAGAGGCGTTACTGCACGATTCGTCTGGCATGTTAAGAAGTAAAGAAGAATGAAGGTAATCCAATCGACCGAGACATTCGCCGGCAAGTAGCGTAAGCGGTGCAGAAAGGGGGTTGTGGATGAAAATATTGCTTCGGCCAGCATTGACGTCAAGTGTAGCGAAAGGCAAAGAAACGGCTCTGCGGCTCATGAAAATGAATATGCGGGCCGTACAGGTGCCGAGAGGTCGAACTGGTTGTGCGCTAGCTGTACGAAGCGATAGTCCAGAGAGCGGCGTGGTCACTTTGCGTAGGGAGCGGCAGAGCTGGGCGGCTATAACAGAAACGGCAGGACCTGTGTCGACGAGGGCAAAGGTAGAAACACCATCGACAGATATGGCGACGACGTTAGCTGGTGAAGTGCGAGGACTTGAGCATTTCGACGACGGCGCAGTTCTTGCCTCTGGAACTGCGGCGTTCAGTTTTCCCGGTTGGAGGAAGCGGGTCTAGGACGCATTGGGGACAGTGATCGCCTGCGAGGAGATGGGGAGCGGGGAAAGTGAGTCTGAGGTGAGGGCTGGGGTGACCGAGACTCAGGAAGGTTAGTGTATCCATACTGCGGTGATGGATAGGGAGCAGGTATGTGCATGGGCTGTGGGTCATACGGTAACGGCCGTGTAGCGTCGCGGAGTGGTTGGAAGCGACGGCGACAATATCGTGCCACGTGTCCTGGAGTACCGCAGGCGTAGCAGATCGGTCGATTGTCAGGAGTGCGCCAGGAATTGCTGACTCGTGGTGCGGCCCAAGGTGTCGAAAAAGGGGCGGAGTGGGGAGCAACTGAAGACATGGGTGGCAAATGCTGCTGGCGGGGTCTGCTGCGTACCACCTGGGCATACGTTAGAGGCGCGGCCACGGGCTGCATAGCCGGCGCATGGGCAACAGGCATGGCCACAGGCTGCTGGTGGGCAGCGGCGGGAACAGCCTGAGCTACCTCTTCGGCAATAACGTCGCGGAGTGGTGAGGGCAGACGAGAGGACGGCGGCTGCTGCGTGAAGGGAATCAACGACATTTGCCGAGCTACTTCTTCACGCACGAAGTCTTTAATCTCTTGCAGGGTTGGTGAGTGGTCGGGAACGGAAGTGAGACTGGAGAGCGAGTTGGCGTGTGAGGAAAATGGCCGAGTCAGGGCGCGCTGCTTGCTCAACTCATCGAAACTTTGACACCAAGTGGCAAGTTCCGCAACGGTGGCAGGATCACGGGCCAGGAGCAGCTGATATGCACCATCATTTATCCCTTTGAGAATGTGTTGAATCTTCTCCGACTCGGGCATGGTGGCGTTCACGTGGTTGCAAAGAGCAGTAATGTCTTCGATATAGCTGGTGAAAGATTCCGTTGGCTTTTGTGCGCGAGTCCGCAAGCGTTGTTCGGCTCTGGACTTGCGGACAGCGGGTCGGCCAAAAACGTCAGCAAACAACGCTTTAAAGATGGACCACGTCGTAATGTCGTTTTTGTGGTTGTTATACCACATTTCGGCCACGTCAGTGAGGTAAAAGATGACGTTAGTCAATTTGTCCGCGTCATCCCACTTGTTGTTTGCGCTCACCAGTTCGTAGATAGCCAACCAGTCTTCCACGTCGGTCTCATCAGCTCCGCTAAAGACCTTGGGCTCTCGCAAACGAAGAACGCCGGGGTTGCTGGGGGATGTAGTGGAAGAGCCAGGTTGCGCGTTGTTGGTAGCCATGATGGGAGGTAGTGTTCGGTTGCGCAGCTCCAGGTTCAGGCGACGGCGAATGGCAGCACCCAGGTTCAGGCGACGGGGAATGTCAGCACCCTCCACCAATTGGCGACTGTTGGCGACTGTTGCGACGGTGGTCCTACGATAAAACACGATCGGGAATGAGCAACGGTCAAGCAGATGCCGGCGATGATCAGCACGAGCCGAGCGAGCGAAGCCCAGGACCCAGTACCCAAGCAGAGGCGATGTTGCTTGCCAGCGATGCGTTTTTCTTCTTCACAATATATATATATATATATATATATATATATATATATATATATATATATATATATATATACCAAACAACATGCAAAAGGGTGCTCGCTTATGTTCTTGTTACTTCATATGTATATGCCACAAAATATAAATAATGATGATTAATATTTTGAATAATGATTGATATAAGGGTGTAAACTTCTCACGTTTCCGCTTCTGAAAGTATATGCAGTGCGCACTTACAGTTATATCGTGACAGCTGACAGATATGTCTATACTGTTTTTTTTAAACGAAACCTGCATGGATATCATAATACTTTTTTATCAGAAACCTTGTGTACCAGAGTAGACGTTAAAAGTTGAATTTCAATAGCTGCATTCTTTTAATCACATGTTTTCCTATAATCAATTGAGGTCGAATTTGACCACGACGGATCGATATCAGTCATCAGGTTGCCTGTATAGCTTGGGATCATGCATTGTTTACATGTCGCAAGAGAGGCGACATGTAAATCTCGAAGTGTGTTTGGTTAACGCCCGTGCCAATCGAAACAGGGTCCGTCAGAATGGGACGCGATGCACACGTCTACCGTATTGCATGATTGGTCGAACTGGGCAGAATGACGTTACGCAAGTAAAGCGCGAGCGCACAGAGAGAAACGAGACCGGCGTCTGCTGGCGCACCTCGGCAGCCACCTGACACCGTGGGACGAAGAGATCGACGTATGGACAGGAGCATCCGACTATAAAGGCTTTCACACTAATAACACAAAATACCAGCTGCAACACACCTTCAGGACCAACTCTCGCTATTCGAGACTCCCTTGAATCATAGAAAGGAGTGTCCATCATTAGGTGGCATATTTTCGAAAGTGGTAATTCTACGTGTAGCAAGTATGTAGATCAGATTGGTGAAGATATGAATCACAATCGAAGCACATGTGAAGCGCATAAAACGCTGCACAATCACGCTTGCGAAAGGAGGATGTGTTGCAAGTATTCTAGTGTGTTTTTTTAGGCACATGGTAAAAAAAGTGCAGAATAGAACACTATTTATGACAGCTTTGTTGAAGTTTCTCAAAAGCAATAGAATAAAGGACCTTTGTGGGACATGAAGAAAGTTGACATGGAGCACTGTACACAGCAGAAATATTCAAATTTAGGTAAATTTTGATGCCGAACACTCGTGTTCAGGTGATTGTTTTCTGAGGCTATTCGAGATGATTTCGAGCGATTTTAAACACGTGAGGCACTGTTGTTATTCGTTCTTCAGCTGCCGTATTAGGCGATGGTATATGTCGGGACGGCTCAATGCTCTCCCATAGTTGAGTACGAAGTACTTGAAATCGTTAAACGTGTTTTTCTAAACAGATATGACCTCATCAAGTGTCAGGTCCACGGGACGGCTTTATGCCCTCCTATAGATGAATACTAAGCACTCTAAATCACTCACCACTATTTCTAAACACACGTAGAGTTAGTGCACCCTTGCCTGCTGGCGCTGAAGGGTGCTGTGACAGCGTACTGCTTTCCACAGAAGAGTAGATCCTACTCTAAGAAGTCGAACATTCATTTCCAAACGCAACGGTGACGCCAACCTGAAGATTTATCCCAAGACCTAACAGTTTTCTAGCAGCTTGAGGGATTTGGCATGCTTCTTATTAATTCTCGGGAGTTTGGTAAGGCTCTGTATATGTCAGATTACTAGAGCTGGTAAACGACCACACTTAGTAATCAGGCATTTATAACTAGAAAACGTGTAATAAACGATAACTTTGGCTATTTCATTATTTTACTAATTAAGAGTCTCGGTGTTCTGCTGAACCAACTGAAAGGTATAACATTTTTGTAATGCGCGATTACTATATTCTGAGTACTGGGAGAAATGAAACTCTGTCTTCGTGAAGGCTAAGCATGCACGCGAAAAAAAGCCCTTATTGATTGCTGCTCTGTGAAACAAACGAAATTTTTGTTTTTAGTGCACATAAACACATGCCAAGTTTACGCTGAGTGGGTGTCTTGACTCGAGTGATGTATCCATGTGAAATAACTTAACCAGGAGGCTTCCAGAGGAAAATAACAAAAATAGAACTGCAGATCAGGTAAAGTGCTACGGGTTCAATATCGTGAAAGCGGCGTGATGAATAAAGACAAGAAGTCCGTTCACGTGTTTTGATCTTTCCATCGTGCCTATTACATGAGAGCAAAAAGTGACAAAATTATCTTGCTTAACGGGGACATATTCAAGAGTGCGCATGAAAGGCGTAGCCATCAGCCTTTTAAAGAGGGCGCACGCACGCCTACTCAAAATCATGCGGCAGATATAACAAACGCGGAAGCTATAAAAAAAAAGGCGGCCGCATCTCCCTGCGGGGGAAACCTCCAATAAATGCGTCGCAGAGTGTAGGGGGTGGGCCCGGATCACGTGAATGTTGCGTAATTGGGTGTGGCTTGGGAATGCTCCATTGTTGTTTCGTCGTTTATATTCTTATTTATTGCATGAAGGAGAAGCGTTTCCTTCAGCGAGTGGTCGGACGTTTATGTTGCGTTGTGCCTCACTAGTGATTAAAGGTACTGTTACTTTGATCGCATCTACTCGGGTCAAGGTAAGCGTCACGTCAAGCGACAGCCGAGTACAGACGCCTTTGACTTAATTCTGAAGGCACGATCCAGTGCCTCGTATACGCGGTGGCCAGGTGAAGCTTGAGCCAACGTTACTAGAATTAGGTCGGTTTCGGAACTCCCCCCGTAGGCGCGCGCTCTCTGAAGTGGCCGTGGTGGCCGACGCGAGAACTAGTGGCGCTGCTGTGCCATTTTGCTTCAAGCCGCGCGCGTCGTCTGCTGCTGTGCGAGTGATTCGCGTTCTCGTCGCAGCTCTCGTCAGTCGTGATAACCGAGATTCGCCATTGACACTTGAGCGGTAAACTCAACCACTTCAAAAACGAAAATTTGTAAAACATCTGTTTCATAATCACCACTAAATGTCAGGAGCCTTTCCAATCGGGAAACTAATTATTATTTATTTCTTTACTTAATTATTTACAAACGGTGCCTGGAACGCTGTTTTTGGGAGGAATCGGCTGTGCCCGATGAGCTTGTGTTGGGCGCCAGTTCGCAATACATTATAAAATAGAGTTCGCGAAACACAAGACGCGAGAATATAAGTACACAGGACAAGTTGTTAGTATGCGATCGTCCTTCTATATTGGTGGCTCATCTTAAGCGTATTTTATTTTGTAATCAGCTGTGCATCTTTCACGTTATTTCCAGTGTTCGTCGGCATGCGAAATTTCCCAGCCAAATGTCGACTGTGCTATAATAAAAACACCTTTTAGAAATACAGTTTTCTCAAGGTAGCATTTTTTATATTGTGTAGTTATCAGCCATCTTTCTCGCGGGAGAATTCTCTCATGGGCTTATGAAAAAAATTGTAGTTATCATGTTAACTCTCGCGCGAAAGATGGCTAAAGTATTAGCCATCTTTCTCGAATAATTTCGCTAGGTTATTGCCGAACACTCGTTACATTAGTGATGTCATAAATGAAAGCCTTAGCAAATGAGGAAGCTCAGCAAGGGTATTTTCGATTATCTCATTCGAAACTGCGGAAAGCTTTCGCTCAAGAGCCAGGATCTTTTTGCGTTTCTTCCTCGTTGAGGCAGCCGCACATGCAAACCTCTTCGAGAAGTTGCGGACCTTTTGTTTCCTGGTTTTCACCACCTATGCAGGCTTTCTGGCTAGCAGTGGCCTCCGTAGGACAGGCAGAGAAAGCTAGTAGGCGGCTTTGTAAACACTGTACAGTGTTCACGATGAACACTAACGGTTGTGGGTACAATCTAGAGCTACCACCTCGTTCCACAATAACAGTTTTTTGTAGTAGCAGCTCTTGGTGCAAGATTTCTGCAGTAGAAAAACACCGCACGTCATCCCTGACACGGCATCATTGATTAATTTTTGGCTCCTGCACGCGGAAGGCAACGAGAAGTTCATCGCTTCATTGAGCGCGAACGGTGTAGCTGACGGGACGTCTGATCTGCCCGGAGATGCGTCGTCGCTAAAATCACTCGACCGACTCCATGACCATGACTTCCCTATTTCATTTTCCGGCATGAGCTCGTCCCTAGCACGTGTGTCTGTGTGTGTGTGTGTGTGTGTGCGTGTGTGTGTGACCTCCTGTTCTTGTCGTCAAAGGTGCCTTCGATATGCACTCTGGCAGACCGGGAAAAAAAGCGAGGTAATGTCTTTGGCACTAGCGCTCATTTTCCTCGAGGTGAAGTATTTAATTTCCCATTTATAATGTACCTGTGATATTTGTATTATCGTCCGCCTCAAGATGTCACTCACATATCGCGGGCTTGTGAGTCAGCCGCCCATCCATTCGGCACAGCATCTGGGCCCATTTTTAACGCGACAGCGTTAAAGAGTTCGTTTCGCAGAAATTCTCGCGTCGGCGTAGCTTTCGTTGGTAGTGAGCGAAAAATAATCATCTTGGGCGCGACTGAAAAATTGAGAAAGATGCAAATATAAAAAATTCTGGGTCTGAGTGGGGGTCGAACCCGGGAAGTTTGCGGGGAGAGCGGGAGTTCTACTACACAGGCACGGGTGTGCATTTTAGAACGTTTTTATTGAGAAATAAATAAATACATATTCATAAAAACCATATTGGTCTACTCGCACCACTTTGACGGTTTAGAAACGGTTCAATGTCACCAATTCATCAAACACCTGCATACGATTTTGAGGTTATATAGATGTTCGATCTATCTTGCGCACATATTACGCATTCAATGAAGTTTCCCGGGCTGATTTTGCTTTAGGATCTATGTGGCTCACGGCCATGCGTTTTATCCAGAGACTGTTGATGATTGATTGATTTGTGGGGTTTAACGTCCCTAAACCACCATATGATTATGAGAGACGCCGTAGTGGAGGACTCCAGAAATTTTGACCACCTGGGGTTCTTTAACGATCACCCAAATCTGAGCACACGGGCCTACGACATTTCCGCCTCCATCGAAAATGCAGCCGCCGCAGCCGGGATTTGAACCCGCGACCAGCGGGTCAGCAGCCGAGTACCTTAGCCACTAGACCACCGCGGAGGGTTATCCAGAGACTGTAAAGGCCCAGTAATCGCGTCATATTATATGGAACACCAACCTCCTTCTGTATTGAAATATAACGTATGCCATGAGGTGTCATCGGCAGATATTTCTTTAGGGTTTTTTGTACCACATCCCAAAAGAATATCGGATCCCAGCACTCAATCACAGCATGTTCAACCGTTTCCGGTTCGTTACACAGAGTGCAGTTTGTGTCCATGCCAGACATAGCCAGGAGGTAGCACACCGGGCCCGTGCCCCCCCCCCCCCCGGAATTTTTTTCGCGATAGCATAGAGAATAACAAATGACCATTTCAAGGGGGTGCCTTGCCCGAAATAAAGCAGGTGCCCCCCACCCAATTCGCCTCTCGAAAAAAATGTCTGGCTACGCTTTGCTTGACACGATTAGATGCGCTGGAAACAACAGTACCTTCAACCAGTAGTGGGGCACAACCCAACATCAACCTCCCAACACTTGTTGAAGGACGCGTTTCTTCTTCATCATCATCATCATCAGCCTGACTACGTCCACTGCAGGACAAAGGCCTCTCCCATGTTCCGCCAGTTAACCCGGTCCTGCGCTTGCTGCTGCCAATTTATACCCTCAAACTTCTTAATCTCATCTGCCCACCTAACCTTCTGTCTCCCCCTAACCCGCTTCCCTTCCCTGGGAATCCAGTCAGTTACCCTTAATGACCAGCGATTATCCTGTCTACGCGCTACATGCCCTGCCGATGTCCATTTCTTCTTGATTTCAGCTATGATATTCTTAACCCCCATTTGTTCCCTAATCCACTCTACTCTCTTCTTGTCTCTTAAGGTTACACCTACCATTTTTCTTTCCATTGCTCGCTGTGTCGTCCTCAATTTAAGCTGAACCCCCTTTGTAAGTCTCCAGGTTTCTGCTCCATAGCTAAGTACCGGCAAGATACAGCTGTTATATACCTTCCTCTTGAGGGATAGTGGCAATCTACCTGTCATAATTTGAGAGTGCTTGCCGAATGTGCTCCACCCCATTCTTATTCTTCTAGTTACTTCAATCTCGTGGTTCGGCTCTGCGGTTATTACCTGCCCTAAGTAGACATAGTCTTTTACAACTTCAAGTGCACTATTACCTATCTCGAAGCGCTGCTCCTTGCCGAGGTTGTTGTACATTACTTTCGTTTTCTGCAGATTAATTTTAAGACCCACCTTTCTGCTCTCCTTGTCTAACTCCGTAATCATGAGTTGCAATTCGTCCCCCGAGTTACTAAGCAATGCAATGTCATCGGCGAAGCGCAGGTTACTAAGGTATTCTCCATTGACTCTTATCCCTAGCTGTTCCCATTCTAGGCTTCTGAAAACCTCCTGTAAGCACACAGTAAATAGAATTGGGGAAATTGTGTCCCCCTGCCTTACACCCTTCTTGATTGGTATTCTGTTGCTTTCTTTATGAAGCACTGTGGTAGCAGTTGATCCCCTGTAGATTTCTTCCAGAATGTTTATATATACTTCATCTACGCCCTGATTCCGCAGTGTTTCCATGACGGCTGATATTTCTACTGAATCAAACGCCTTCTCGTAATCTATGAAGGCTATGTATAGTGGTTGGTTATACTCTAAGCATTTCTCTATTACCTGATTGATAGTATGAATGTGGTCAATTGTTGAGTAGCCTGTTCGAAATCCTGCTTGTTCCCTTGGTTGATTGAATTATAATGTTTTCTTTACTCTGTTAGCAATTGCCTTTGTAAATAGCTTGTATACTACAGAAAGCAAGCTGATCGGCCTGTAATTCTTCAAGTCCTTGTCATCTCCTTTCTTATGTATTAAGATGATGTTAGCGTTCTTCCAAGACTCTGGTACTCTTCCCGTCAGGAGACACCTCGTAAACAAGGTGGCTAGTTTTTCTAACACAATCTGTCCTCCATCTTTCAGCAGATCTGATGTTACCTGATCCTCACCAGCAGTTTTGCCCCTTTGCATGCTCTCCAAAGCTTTTCTGACTTCTTCTATCATTACTGGTGGGATGTAATCTGGGTTACTGCTATTTCTAATAGTATTAAGGTCGTGGTTGTCTCGGCTACTGTACAGATCTCTGTAAAACTCCTCCGCTATTTTAACTATCCTATCCATATTGGTAGTTATTTTGCCTTCGTTGTCCCTTAGTGCATACATCCGACGTTTGCCTATCCCAAGTTTCCTCTTCAATGCTTTGACACTTCCTCCGTTTTTCAGAGCGTGTTCAATTCTCTCCATGTTATACCTTCTTACATCGCATACCTTACGGCTATTAATCAACTTCGAAAGTTCTGCCAGTTCTATTTTGTCTGTTGTACTTGACACTTTTATGATTTGACGCTTCTTAATTAGGTTCTTCGTTTCCTGGGAAAGCTTGCCAGTGTCCTGTCTAACTACCCTGCCTCCAACTTCCACTCCACACTCCGTAATGATACTCGTCAGATTATCATTCATTGTATCTACGCTAAGGTTGGTTTCCTCACTAAGAGCCGAGTACCTGTTCTGCAGCGACACTCTGAACTCCTGTACTTTCTCTCTCAGTGCTAGCTGATTGATTGGCTTCTTGCGTATCAGTTTTTGTCGTTCGTTCTTCAAATCTAGGCGAGTTCGAGACCGTACCATTCTATGGTCACTGCATCGTACCTTGCCAATCACTTCCACATCCTGCACGCACTCATTATAAAGTCTACTTAGTTCTTATTTTCGCCATTAGGGCTCCTCCATGTCCACTTGCGGTTTTCTCGTTTTCGGTAGAAGGTATTCAAAATCTGCAAATTATTGCGTTCTGCGAATTCTACTTGTAGCTCTCCTCTGGCGTTTCTAGTGCCGATGCCATAATCTCCTACTGCCTGGTCTCCAGCCTGCTTCTTCCCTACCTTTGCATTAAAGTCGCCCATCACTATAGTATACTGTGTTTTTACCTTACTCATTGCTGATTCCACGTCTTCATAGAAGCTTTCAACTGAAGCGTCATCATGGCTGGATGTAGGCGCGTAAGCCTGTACTACCTTCATCTTGTATCTTTTATTCAGTTTAATTACGATACCTGCCACCCTTTCATTAATGCTATAGTATTCCTCTATGTTGCCAGCTATGTTTCTGTGAATTAGGAACCCCACTCCCAGTTCTCTTCTGTCTGCCAAGCCCCTGTAGCAAAGGACGTGCCCATTCTGTAGCACCGTATAGGCCTCATCTGTCCTCCTAACCTCACTGAGCCCTATTATATCCCATTTAACACCCTCTAGCTCCTCGAATAGTACAGCTAGACTTCCCTCACTAGATAAGGTTCTAGCGTTAAACGTTGCCAAGTTCAGGTTCCAATGGCGGCCTGTCCGGATCCAGAGATTCTTAGCACCCTCTGCTGCGTTGCAGATCTGACCGCCGCCGTGGTCAGTTGCTTCGCAGCTGCTGGGGACTGAGGGCCGTGAGTTATTTGACGTAGGCATGTGGGAGGTAGTGGCCAGATACTGCACCAGGGTGGCCAATCCTTCTCTGGTGAGGGAGTGAGTTCTCGGTGGTGTTTGCCGGTGAGGCCGCACCCCAGGCCTCTTAATGCAGTTCCATCAACACGCGGATTTTTTTTATCCGGTTGGGAACTGCGTGGTACCGGTATTAGAACCACAGACCTCTTGCATGCGAGGCAGATGCTCTAACCACTACGCCATCGCCGCATGCGGCGATGGCGTTTCTTTATCATTCCGTAAATAAGGTGAAATAACAATACCCAGTTACGCAACATCCATGCGATACCCCCCTTCTCACTCTGCGACGCGTTTACTCGACTTCTTTCCGCGGGAACATGCGGGCGGCTTTTTTTAAACTCATCGCGATTTCAGGGTGGCTCAAAGAAATGATGATCAATTAAGTAGCCGCTTTTGCGGCCCGTAGCACAACAAAAAGCATTGTTTATTGGCGCTCTTATCACATGTTAGAACTATTTCGTAAGAGACGACAGTTCACTAATTAATGGCGCGAAGAAGCAGCCGAACGCCGAAAACGTGTTGTCGTGTCTTAGCGGCAACACGCGCGTCGTGACGCGCGGCGTGGTATGTGAAGCAAGACGGAACAGCAGCGCCATTAGTTCACGCGTCAGCCGCTCGTGCCGGCACGGAGCTGCGAAACTGACCTGGTTCAAGTAAGCTTGAGCAGCGTGAGCAGCCGGATTTTTACTAGCAGACGCTGCGTGGGTCAGCCTTGCCAGGCGAGAGAGGGGGAGTGACTGTTGGCACGAGACGCGAGAATGCGACAAGAGACGCGAGCATGCGGACGAGACGCGAGCAAGCGCAGTTGGTCAGCGTTTTTAGATATGGTCATATGGGTAAGCGCGCGTGGTCGCAGCAGCGAGGACCGAGCCCCTGCCGTTTCCCGCGCAATGACGGCGCTGCTCTCGCTTTGGGATTGGCGAAGGAGCGTCGTCTGCTACCTCTGAATGCGAAGCAGTGGGAAATTCGTTTCTGATTACGCGGATTGTCGCTAAAGCAGCTGAATGCTCAGTGGTGTGGCCAGCGTGTGGCGCACCCGGCCTGACCCGTTCTACTCCCCCCCCCCCCCCCTAAAAGTTATTCTGCTATTGTTTGCAGAGCAAAAAGTGACAATACCCCATTTGTCTGTGAGGCACACTCTTTTGATAAAAATGGTGCTGCCACCCACCGAAAAAAGTTCTTCCTGCGCCTCTACAAAAAATAAGGTTTATCTGCGCCTTCACCTTGTGAGGAATTCTGAAGAGCAAGTCCGTTGTAATTACACATCACATTCATTGCATGTAAGAATAAATTTAGAAATGGCTGTGCGTTTTCTTTTCGAACCGCTAATAAAAAATAGACAGGCCACACGTGCAGTCTTGTGCAATAAGTGCCACAATCCTGCTGTGTTTCATATCAGTGCGTTTGCGAGCCTCACAGCTGGCACATGCATAGCTGACATTTATAATTTTTATGTGAAGATGCCTTTCATACACAAACTCCTTGGATTGTAGCTGAAATTATCTGAGTAGCTAGGAGGAGAGCCTTGAAAGTGATGGAATAGTGTTTAAGAAAAAGATAGAACGCAGTGCAATACATGAAATACAGCCAGTATTTAAATACCTTTTTTTGGAAAAGCTCTTTCGCAATTACTATTTCATACGTGACACGATGATCAAGCATGCTTGAATGAATTAGAAGTATGGTAGTTAACATGCCAACCGGGCTATTAAAGTAGCCATGCCTCCGAGGAAAACACTTGGGATCGGTAGCACTTCTTAAAACTCCAAATAATCCTGCAGTTCTCAAGGCCTGCACAGCTTCCATTCCACGAGAAGCCTTCCAGGTGACAATGAAGACCTATATTTCAAATGCGAGGACCTAATCCCTTGCTGCGTACACATAGTAGACGGAAATGTCCAGATTCGATGTGGTAGGGTGGCACTGAATTCTGTGCCGTTCCTCGAATTTTTTAAAATATTCCTGCACACTTGTCTAAATCAGTGGAAATAAAGCGGAAAAGGACACCCCAAAACTAGAAGAAATCGTAAATTTTCAGGGCCGCGTGTCGGCAATTGGTGGTCATGTGTCTGCCGTTAACATGGAGTACAGCGGTGTTGACGAATCTACTGGCATCCTCTCCGATCTAGAGTTATCTTTACAGGTAGCAATTTCATTGCCTGCAGTACAAAACCAAAGTTACAATCCAGGAATGTCGAGCTTATCCAGGAAGAAGTTCTTTTTTTCAAAGTTGTTCAAAACAAAGGTACTGATTGTCAAAATCGACAGGGATATGGTGGTAACAAAAGACTTCACCTTTGTCCTCTGTTGTAGAGAAAAGCTTGTTCCCTCGTGCTCATACAGTGACCATGGTTTGGGACGCCAGCTGAAACTCACGAGCTTGCAGATAGTATCAACTTTTTCTCAGTTGTGTTCATTACCTGACGATAAGCACGGGCTATCATAGCAGCTTATTTCCTTCGATTTCGATGGCAACATCAGCTTTGAAGATCCCGGACGTATGACGAAGCACTTTCAGGCTGTCCCTAAAAGACGTTTGTCCACCGCGCAAGAACAGAACAAAAAATTGGTGAGCTCGGTTGAACAACAAAAAAAGGAAAATATTGAAAACCAACGAAGCTAGCTTCAATAAAACTTACGTTCAACTATTAAAAAACTAAGAAAGGCGGTTAAGAGGGTGGCATTTTTTAAATTAAAAAACGACATTAAAAATGAAAACACAGCTTTCAAAAGGTTCTAAAAGCCAAGTGGACTAACTAATATCCGGCCTTCCTCCAGCACAATAACCAAGGCTGCTGAGCGAAACCACAATGAACCTGAATTTTGAAGGCATTGCCTTGACAATTTATTAGTTTAAGGTTTGACGATGTCGGTAGAGGCAGTATGTTCACCCTTGACATCAACCTATAAGCAGCAGCAGGGCTCGAAATCTTAAGGCACAGGCAAGTAAGTAATCAGCCACTCTGTTTTGTTTATGATTACTTACTAGCAAAAAGTGAGCACCTTGAAGTGTCCCGTGCGAGACGCAGCCGATGCTGAGAGGCAATAGCAGACGCCGCGGCTCGGCCATGTCGCTTCTCCGTCGCTGATTGGCTACACCGCTCTTTAGCAACTCTCGGACCCACTATTCGAACGGCAAAGAATGGCAGACGCGCACGAAGGAAACAGCCGCGCCTGGCTGCCTGAGAACGTCAAACAGCGAGGCATGCTTGCCGCTAGCATGAACGCGTTCTTACACAGGCTAGTCAAAGAACTGATCAGCATCCTCAAGACACGTTTGAAGGGTTCCTGAAACGGTTTTTCCACATTCCGTTTTTGATTAGACCCATTTTGGAGGAAATGATTGGCGCCACAGTTCAATAAGAACACTCATTATTAACGGAGCTACGAGTACTAAAAAAGTACCCTCCTCCTACACTGCGCCCATCACCCTCAACTGCCCTCTACTCTTCCTTCGAGCGCTCGGAGCTAAGCTCCACTTTCCCGGCACCTGCGTCACGTTGGGAAGTGAGACGACATACGCGTAAATCCCGCTGCCGATCCGGTACCGGCAGTCTGTGCTGCGCGTTCCACAGTTAACCAGATCAGCTTAAAACGACGACGTCAGTAGAGCAGAGCGTGCCGCTTGGTTTATGGGCGGTTCAAAACGCGTTTGCCCATGTCAGAGCGATCTGCAGCGATGTGGAGTGATTCGCAGCTTTAAAGCGTTGTAATAAATTACACAGCTTATACTGAGAGCTCAAATTGGTCTCTAAATTGCACTTGAGATTTGGTTTACCGGCTCGATGTGTTTGTAAAATATCGTCAAAACCACTTCAGGGTCCTTTTAAAAACGCAGACGATGATATATCGCCTGAAAATTGAAGGGTGGTTTATGAATATCGAAGTGTGTTTGGTTAACGCATGTGCCAATTGAGACAGTGTCGGCCAGAATGGGATGCGATGCACACGTCTACCGTATTGCATGATTGGTCGCACTGGGAAGAATGACGTTACGCAAGTAAAGCGCGAGCGCACAAAGTGTAAGGAGACAGGCATCCGCTGGCGCGCCTCGGCAGCCACCTGAAGCCGTGGGACGAAGAGATCGACGTATGGACATGAGCATCCGATTATAAAGGCTTTCACACTAATACCACAGAATACCAGCTGCCAACACACCTTCAGGACCCACTCTCGCTATTCGAGACTCCCTTGAATCATAGAAATGAGTGCCCATCATTAGGTAACGTATTTTTGAAAGCGGTAGTTCTACGTGGAGCAAGTATGTAGATCAGATTGGTGAAGATATGAATCACAATCGAAGCACATGTGAAGCGCATAAATTGAGTGCTCTAGAGGACAATTGGTTTACCCAGTTTTTGAGGCTATTTCAGGTGATTTTTGTTAAGCATCTATCTATCTATCAATCAATCAATCTATCTATCTATCTATCTATCTATCTATCTATCTATCTATCTATCTATCTATCTATCTATCTATCTATCTATCTATCTATCTATCTATCTATCTATCTATCTATCTATCTATCCATCTATCTATCTATCGATCCATCTATCTATCTATCTATCTATCTATCTATCTATCTATCTATCTATCTATCTATCTATCTATCTATCTATCTATCTATCTATCTATCTATCTGTCTATCCGCTAACGTTTGGTTGCTTCTCGTGTTCACCCCCTTAACTTGGCATGAACCAAAATTAGTATGGGAGGGTAAGATGGTAAGATATGGCGCGCTGGTCAAGATATGAATAATGTCACAACCTCGTCACCGTACGTCGTCACGAAATTCCAGCCCAGCAGTGGAACATTCACACTGCGGGAGGGTATGTGCCACTTGTATGCGAGTATGCGCCACAGGTGATTGGCACCTAGTTTCTACCCAGGAGCGACGAGAAAAAACATTACCAATTTGAATGCGTGGTCGTTAAGCAATACCCGACATCAAAAGCTTCGACGCAACGAAGGCATGTAGAATAAATGTCAGTGTTAGGAAAAACCTGACATAGGTAGCGTTGACACCCCTACGAATGCAAATAATAAATTTCAGTGTCCCAGCGGAATCAAACCTAAGCATTCTACCACAGAGCTATATGCCAGGTCTCGGAACTACGTTTAAGATAGACGCTAATCTTCGTGAAACATCAATGGTAGTTTCAGTACTGCCTACCCAATTTGATAAACTTTGCATATATACTCTTTTCACACATACATCATGGATGATGATGATGACACATCCATCATGGATCTGGTTGACGTCAATGATGGTTAGGTGCCATGCACTGAAATTGTATTTATGTATCAGTTTCCAGAGACAACATCTTCGCGAGCACCAGCGCTTCATATGAGCTTCTGGTGTTGCTAATGCGGATGTTCCAGTTGACATCGTTGCGCAAATGCGAATGACTGGTTATATAAACTTACAAACTGGTTACAAACTACAAGCTTATAAACTGGATATATATATATATATAAATATATATATATATATAGAGGTCTGTGCGTGCCACATTGCCACATTTGTATATACATTTAGCTTGATTTCATGACTTGATGCTCAATAAAAAAATTGCTACACGTTCACCATTCCTCCGCATGCTTCGAATAACGCCGATGCCCAGGTACGTGGGATCTGCCAAATTTTTTTTAGCCATCACTCTCATAGTATACTTCTTTTTTTTCTCTATCTCTTCAATTTCTATAATTCGCCCAATCTCACACTGAAGATGTAGGGTAACTATCTGAGCCAAGCTTGGTTAACCTCCCTGCCTTTCCTCTTCGTTTCTATCTCTCTCTACGATTCTTGAAGGCACCATCACTGGGTGACCGCTAGTGAAACCCTGCCAGTGTGTGGTGTGCAATGTTCATCTCTGTCTTGCTCTATTTAACTCCCTTAATCCCCACTCCCCGTGTAGGATAGCAAACTGGACGTAGTTCACCTCCGTAGCATTCTTATACTCTCTCTCTCTCTCTGTCCTTCTCTCTCCATATTATCTGCTATTTAGGTGATCTGCGCTGGCAATATATTCGTACAAAATGAAACACGGCTTTTCGAACTTGAATTTAGCACCATGGGCTATAATTAAATGCAAAAAAAATTGTGTTTGCAACAGTGCCCGCTCCAATGTGCCCGCTTCGATGATTGTACGACTATATTGTACTCTTGGGAATGACTGCAACTTGTAACTAATATTTTTTCTGATGGAGTTTCTGGGTTTGTATGAACGAAAAAAAATGGCATTATATCCACGGGGTGAATGATGGAGATTGGGGCGAAGCATCCGCCCGTCCATTGGTTCTTGCTTCCGTCCATCCATGTGACCGTCGGTGCGTGCGCCTGTTCGTGTGTCGTACGCCCATCCTTGCGTCCATCCCTGCGTCCATCCGTCCGTGCAGCCATCCGTGCGTCCGTCCATGCATCTGTCTCTGTGTCCGTTCGTCCATCTAGTCAACACTACAAGTACCACCATCTCGCATCTTTTCATCATATACTCCCCATATATAGAAGCACCGCCATCCAGCGGACATTCCAAGGACTAAACGAGAGGTGGCGAGCACACTTTCTTACGGCTTGGGCCTCGTGTCTACTGCCCACATTTAACCATCTCGAGTTCATGGTATATACTAGTTCACTGTTTTTATGGCGCAGCGGCCTAACGCTCGCTACACCTTTCTTCGTCCATTAGTTCTTGCTTCCGTCCGTTCATGCGTCCAACTGTGTGAACATCCGTGCGTCTATCCACCCGTACGTGCGTGCGTCTGTTCGTGCGTCTACACGTCCATAAGTGCGTCCAACCCTGCGTTCGTCCATGCATCCGCCCCTGCGTCCGTCCACGCATCCATCCGTCCATGCAGCTATCCATGCGTCCGTCCATGCATCTGTCTGTGTGTCCGTTCGTCCATCTAGTCAACACTACAAGTACCACCATCTCGCATCTTTTCATCATATATTTCCCATATATAGAAGCACCGCCAGCCGGTGGACATTCCAAGGACTGAATGAGAGGTCGCACACGCACACTTTCTTACGGCTAGCCCTTCGGGTCTACTTCCCACCTTTAACCACCTCGAGTTCATGGTATATACTAGTTCACCAAATTCATGGCACTGCGGCCCCACGCTCGCTAAACCTTTCTAAAACCAAGGAGGTTACGCACAGCGAGTATAACGTAAATACCCTTTCTTGTCAGATAGTGCTCAATCTACTTGCCAATGGCTGCTAATGGGGAATAAGAGACAAGAGAATTTGGCTTTTAGTGAACGCGCACGCTGCGAATTTTTTGTTGTTCAACAACGCATAGGAGGAATCTCCCACCGGCACCATCTTGCAGGTCAAAGCGTAGGACATGTTACGCACTACCACGAGGGACAAACGAGTGCCGCGTTAAGGAGCTTCGCCCCTAAAATGCCCTAACGAGAGAATTGTTTCAAGAAAATATTTCAGCCTTTTACTTATGCTGGGCAGTGGGCATATTGATACCGAAGGCAAGTAGGGCTTACCACTGAATAGCGTAGTGAACCCCTAGTTTTTCCACGCCTTCATTTCCTAAGGTGCATTTCGGCTTATTAACGCACGTGCAAACCAATGAAATACGGTACAGAACATTAAGCGGAACACAAGCTTCTCATGACACACCCTTAGTTCCAAGTAGAAGGAGACAGCTTCGATGAAGGCGATGCTCCGTGCGACGCTCAGACGTGCGCAACTGGTCGCACGGACATCGCGTGTAAACTCTGTGGTGCATATGCGTTCCAGCTGGCAGTTAGTCCAAGCAGGGAAACAGATTGACAACGACGCCGTATTTTCGTCGTGACAGGCTCCTTGAGAAGACTGTGATTACGATAATATGGCGTCGGCGGCGTTTTAGGGATAACAAAAAAATCCCAATGGACACAAACACGAATCATGATTCAGGTCGAAATACAAGAGGCATTCTGCGTTGTCGTCAAGTGTTGTACCGCAGTCACGCCAGTATATGAAACTTAAAAAGAAAAGAAAACACCCTACAACGCAGCCGCCATATAAGGGCAAAGTACACTTTGGTTGCATGGTTGGCATTTATAACAATAGAATAAGCACCATGTATGCACTGACTCAGCAAGGGGTAGTAATTCGTCGCTCGAATCGGGAGGAATATATGCCAAAAATCGCTAGTAGTGATGTGGCCATCATCTTAGCTTCGCCTCCATTTCGTTTCGACAAACGTCAGTGCTGACGCTGCGCCGGAGCAGGTAAGCTATAGCCTATGGGCGTCAATTTAATCGACATCTCTGGTAAGTCCACAATCAGAGCACGACTAATGAACTTGCACAAAGACTTGCGCCTATACCTTGCTCAACTTTGAGCAAAGATAATAATAATAATAATAATAATAATAATAGAATAATGCCGCATAGGCAGCTACATGCATCGATTTCCACTATACGTGGGATAAGTGCAAGGTTGCCAGTTCCACCCATGAAAAGTGGATTGGGGCTTCCTTTTTCGCCGAGTCGATTGTAGAATTTTCAAGTTGCTTTCACGTCCTTTTTCGGTTTTATTTACATTTTCCCAGCAAGTCAGCATCACCTGAACCAATGCGCATTTGTTGCAGCGCGTTTGTCAAGGACTGGGCAGTTTGGTATATATATCCTTGCGCTGAGTTCCCCATCAAGAGGGGAGGCGGGAGTGACAGTTGATCGCAGCGCCTCTCGCCATCCCCCGCCGTCCTCCTAAGTCAATATAGGAGGCATATTTGGCGCTTCAGCTGATTAGAGGGGAAGAGGGGGGAGGGGGCTCCTCGTGCGCTGGCGATTCTACCCGCTAAATGGACACTGGGCAGTGTTAAAAAGTACTGCGTGCTTTTTTTCAAAGTTGCATAAATTTTCGCGGAACAAAGCAATTTGGTGGTTGCCTAAACTCCCTTTAGTACTTGAGCGAGATTATTTTTCATATACAAAGACATCCAGATGTTATAAAATCACAACAAGGTGCCATATTGTCCACCGCCGCCAGTGTCCGTAACCGTTATCGCACAAACAAACGAAAAAAAAAACTAAATAAGAAAGAAATATTGATATTTGGGTGAGGTTTGAACCGGTGTCCGCTGCGTGCCAGCCCAGTATTCAACCATACAGCCATTATTTTTTCTTCTTTTAGTTTTTTTGAGCCACGCTGGTGCTGGGAATTTCATTGCACAAAACCCTTTTACAAGCGTTATGTCGGAAAGGAACCGCGTTAACATGCGCAATATAACTTGGCAGAAGATTAAGATAGCAACCAAGGCGTCACAGAAGGCGAATTGTAGAAGTAGGCGTTACGCAATGCGAAATGCATGACGAGTGGATCGCTGAATGTTTCGAACCAATCACAAAGAGTTAAGCCATAATTGTTCATCTTCATCAGCTGCCGAATCAAATAATGTAGCATAGTGCGTACCTTGCGAGAGTGCTTGTAATATATTAGCGAGAAGAGTGCAACGGGTTCTATAGAGTGTGCTCTTCGAGCTTTCGCCTGTGACTGTGCTCCGGTTCGAGCGGAGGTCGGGCGCATTTACCATAATCATAGAGAAAGAAAAAGACAAGAGAGGACACTCCGCGAAACCTGGCCTCAGGAAGTGCGTCACGACTACGTAACGAACTAGTGCTCTCACCAAACGTCAGAGGACGCAAGCGCAAAAAAAAACAGTTATAATCATTGCAACAGAATAGTTTTTACAAAATAATAATTATACGCCCAAATGTGGTATGTTCTTTATACATAAAACAATTTATTCAACACACCTTACGCGATAATTTTTCTTCAGCCGTACTGTCATAAACACCACCCACCCAGCGACAAGCCCATGCATGACTGACAGCGGGAAGCTTTCGTCGCTTTCGTCAACGTCGGCTGCGTCGGCGTTTTCGTGCGTGAGATAACAGGTGAGGCATGTTTTCAAGCGAAGCTTGTTGAATGACATGTTTTTGGGCTTGTTGGGTCATTTTTTCAGAAAACGGTTATACCTGCGCGAATAAGACACTATGCAACAAACATAGAAAGATGCACACACACACACACATGTTGCGCTTCATGTGTGCGAGTTTGTTTCTTACGTGGTGTCTCATTCACGCAGTTGTAACCTTTTTCTGAAGCTTGTAAGGACGGGGAGGTTCGCTAAAAAGAAAGTTTGCGGCTCTATGAGGCGGCTAGACGGGAACATTGTGCAACGTATGCAGTATAGCAAAGGCGGCACGGCGTCAAGCCGAGGCGACGCGTGCTGCGTCTGCCACGGACGCGAGCGTCTGTGCGCTGAGCATAGCTGGGCAGCTAGGTCATAGGCTCGGTGGCTCGGTGCAAAATATTGAGAAGCGTTCGCCCTGCCTCGCATGCTTCACGACGCGTTTCCCGAAGGCTCGGAACACGAATAATTCTTGGTGTGCCGGAGGTAAATCTGGACTAGCCAAGTGGCCATCATCTCCGTTTCTTCGCTAGCCTTGCGCCACTAGTGCAAGCTGCCCACAAATTTTTTTGACGTTTCCAATATATTTTACCGCACAAATTTTAACTACGATTTTTCTTCCCAATGCACTGCTGATACTGCGTACGCACGAAGGTGTTCTAAAGTTCCCAGGCCGCGATACCATTGCATTACAAGGGATAGCGGCCTGGAAACTTCTGAAGATCTTTGTACGTGGTCTTGACGTCTATCTTTGTAAGTCAGAGCTTTATGGGTCGGAGATGTATCACCGGTTTTGTATTGTGCATCGATTAGCTAATCATTCAAAGGGGTTTGCTGGTACACTTATGACGTGCACATATCTTTTTCGAAATTTGACAGCGAAGCATCCAATTACTAACATTTTCAGACCGCGCTGATGCCATGCCGTCCGGTGGTCCAAGCTACGGCAGCTACTGCTGTGTATTGTGGTGCTTCAACAATGGCAGAACCCATAAGAAGCCTGGGACGAGTTTCTTCCGCATACCACGGAACGGCAAGTGTGTTAAAGCTTTTGTATGGTTTGCATGTCTTTAGGCTTACTGTTCCTACTTGCTCAGTGAGGGTAACAATAAAAAATCACTATTCAAGCACTTCCCTTTTCAGCTGATAGTTCCTTGCCAATGCAGGATGAAAGCATGGATGCAGTATGCTCGACGCGATGATCTCCTGAGTAAGCCGGCCAGCCTATTGTACGCAACGTACAGGGTTTGTAGCGACCATTTTACTGCTCAAAGTTTCATGGATCATGGGCACACAAGGCTTACAAGAATGGCGGTTCCCATGTGCAACCAGCTGCACCATGTAGGTGATTGACTGAAACTCAAGTATGTGCAATAGCAGCCACTTGTATTGAATAAGTGGCGACAGTTAACCGCGAAGATCTTTGTAGCCGATGGAGAAACCTCACTATAGAAGTAACACTTGGAAAGTCTTAAATTTTGTGAATTGTGGGCTATTACCTTCCTAACAGCAGCTTTACATTTCTGTCGCTTTTCGATGCTCTTGACCTGCGCAACTTGTTTTGAAAGACTTTGAAGGGCTATTTCACGTTATTGTAGACTTTGAAGGGCCATTTCAAGCATTGTAACTTGTACCAACTGCACATATATGCAGGTTCTCTGAGCGTCGCTTCAAATAGTGACTGTGACATGACTGCAGAAGCTGCACTGCAAGGTGCGGATGAGCTTCAGTTTGTGTTATTTTAAGCCTTTTACTGACACATTATCGTACTTTCATTTCTTCAGGACCTGCGCAAGAGGCTTCAAAAAGCGGCTCCCACACATTGAGGTGCCCCGATGAGCAGGGTGCGTCCAGTGTCACGATTTCTTTTTTTTACCCAAATGGACTGTTGACCAAACCTCTGCAGGTGGCAGCTCCCTTGTAGCTGGTGAAAGAATTTCAGCTGACTTCGTCTTGCCGGAGAAAACCTTAACCAGTCGTTCAGCTGTCACAAAAGGAACTCGTGTGACCGGTAAGTTGTATGTTCACTTCAACACCAGAGTGGATTGATATAGAGACTTCCGCAGGCCGCTCGCAAGATTGTTCCGACAGCACTGTCCGAGGCACTGAACAAGCTTCACAAGACCCTCCAGAATACGTCTCCGCCAACAGCTCCTCGCCTGAGTGCCCTAGAGAAAATGGTGGCTATGCTTTTATTGCAGCTGTTTTAATGTGCTATTTTATGTTTAGGACATTCTGAGGAAACTATCCTCAAAAGGACACTACGTGTGCAGTTACAAAATGTAAGGGTGGGCTCTCAGTGATTTTCATTTTTTTGTGCAATGTCAACATTGTGAATAGTTTCTTTTTAGGTAGTGGAATCGAAAACTTTGCACCACAGAAAGTTGTGCACCTTGGGTCTGAAAAAGCGAGGAAAGTGCTGGTATGGGATTAGTTGTTCTTCGCTTTTACATCCATTTTTTGTTTATTGCAGTGCGTTACTGTGTGCCAGCGACAATCAGCGACAATGTCTCCATCAATGAAGTACAAGCAAACCATTAAACATCCTCAAGCCAAAGTAGCAGCACAGCGGAAAACTATCAAAAGACTGCGGAAACAGCCTCACCAAGCACCGTCAACGACTTCAAAGGCCCTTGCAGTTATCCGACCGCACGTCACCGAGGAGGTTTTTAAACTTCCTTCCACACATGTTCGCTTGAGGCCCAAACGAAAGGGCAAGCGGTTTCCCGTGTGGTTCAAGAAATTCACTCTTCACTTAAACTTCCGAGGTCCGCGAGCATACCGATTTCTGGCTCCATATTTTTCTTTGCCCTCCCGGCGTTCATTAAGGAGGTGGCTAGCTAATCTAAAGATGACTCCAGGCATAATTCCAGGAAACCTTTCTTCCATTGCAACAAGTACTCAAGCTTGGAATGAACGGGACCGAGTGTGCGCTTTACTTTTCGACGAAATAGCACTCAAAAAGAATTTGTACTATGATGCTGCAAGAGACGTTGTCCAGGGTTTTACAAACGATGACACTCATCGCACTTCAACCATATCTGATCGAGCACTGGTTTTTCTTATTGTTGGTGTTTCGAGAAAGTGGGTTCAACCGGTTGCTTTTACTATAGGGCACACATCAACACCATCATCTGTTATGCATAACTTGCTGGTGTCACTCATTTCGGAGCTTAGGAGCATTAATATTGCAGTGAAAGCAGTCATTTGTGACCAGGGCAGTTCAAATGTAAGTTTCGCTAACCAACTAATAGTGACTGTAGCAAAGCCTTTTTTGAAGTTAATGGTGAGCGGGTGTATTACAATTTTGATGTTCCGCATTTAATTAAAATAACACGCAATAATGTCCAAGCACACAAGTTATACATTGGGGATGACATCGTTAACTGGTCGCACGTTGTAAGCCTTTACCAATCCTCACATGAGTTGCGGTTGCGATTGGCTCCAAAGTTGACTGAACGGCACGTTCATCGGAAACCTTTTTCTAATATGAAGGTCAGCAGAGCAACTCAGGACCTCAGTGCACCAGTTTCGATTGCTATCCCTGCAATGGTGTATGCGAACGTGCTGCCTGCATCGGCCATCACTACAGCTCAATTTTGTGATCGTATGGACAGGATTTTCGATGCCTTGAACAGCTCGAGTAAAAAAAGAACTTCGCAAAAGCTGTGGCATGCAATCATGACAAATGATTCAGAGCTTATTGACTTCCTCCGAGGCCAGCTTCCCTGGATTGCATCTTGGCAGTTTGTTGGCAGACGTCAACCACAAACCATCCTAGGTTGGCAAATTGCAATTCAGGCTATTTGTCATGTGGGACGACCTCTCCAAAAATTACAATTTTGAATACCTGTTAACACGCATGATTCAACAGGATCCTGTGGAGAACATATTTGGCCACATTAGGCAAAAACAGGGTTGCAACACCAACCCCAATGTAGCACAATTTATTTGTGGCCTGAAGCACATCTGCATAAGAAAACTCTTCAAGCTGTCAGAATACGGAAATGTCGAGGATGATGAATGTGACCTCCTCCAGGAGCAGCTCTCGCCATTCTCCCTCACCAGTGCGTCTCTTGTGGATAATGAGGAGTGTGCACAGCCACAGCCTGACGACTTTCCCGCTCTAGACAATCTCTCTGAACTTGCGACCAACATTCACTCCCATATTATCGATGACTCCGCTGCATATTATGCAGCTGGTTTTCTCATCAAACACTTCCTTCGGAATGCATGTGACGTTTGCAGTTGCCCACAGTTACTGAAAGACGACAGTGAGACGCTTAAGGGCACCCACCAGTATTTCACAATGTTCAAAGCATACCACGTCCCCAGCAAACTTTTTGGGAATCTCACTGTGCCATCAGAAGCAGCTTTTGCATACGTACAACAACTTGAATCTCACTTTCTTGCCATAATTGAGGCCACTGCACATCACCTGAAAATGTGCGATGTTTTGTATCACCATCTGTCAAGTGTTGATGATTTTTATTTCTGCTCTGTGTGGGTGTCGCGCGAAGTTTCTGAAAATGTTTTGCCGGGTTCGTTTATGTTGGCATGTGCGTTTTGTGAACCGAAACCTAGATAGGGTTAGGTTCCAGTCTTCATTTTCAGGCATACAGCTTGGCAAGTTCAAAGGTTAGCAATTAGCGGCGGGTTTACACTAAAGTATTCGAGTTGAGCCGAATCCTGCAATAGCTTTGTTATGTTATTACTTCGTTACAGCAGACTTCATTATGGTCTGATATGCTCATATTCAGTTTAACTGGACTAACCACTCCTTCGTTGCATACATTGTTATGGTTACCCGCTATGAGGAGTAAAGACACTGTGTATTCGCTCGAAGTGATTTGCATAACCTTAAAAAGAATGTTGGGCATCATGTCTGTATTTTTGTAGCAAATGCGGGCGAACTGTACACTTTACTGTGGGTCGCTTGGTCATTGTGTATGCTTTATCTCTCCAGCTCAAGTAATATATCGATAACAAAGCCGCTTGTTGAAATGTCTTCGAGCGGGTAAGAAACACAGTATGAAGTGGGCTTGGTTCACGTTATCATGCTTTTCGTATTTTAGCTTCTCATCAACCTCCTCATCTCGCCCATCAAAATTTTCAAAAGAATACCCAAACTTGTAGCGTTTGATGGGGCTGCGGACGCTGCCATTTTATTTTTATATAGCTTGTGAGTGATAACGTACGATGTAGAGCCTTTGTGAAAAATAATGGGCCAAAGAGGTTTCCTTCTGCTATTTATTATCCCTGTAATACCACTCTCGTAGCACCAATTAAGGTCCACAATTCTGGATGAGTGATGACTACAATCTATTTTAGCTCGCAAGCGTCACAGCAACACCCAGACGCAAATCACTTGGGATCTTAAGTTTTTGATGAAGGTGACGCTCAAGAAAAGCCACAAGACCTGCCAGTGTTGTAGCATAAAGTTTGTCTTTCACGTAGTTAGCAAGCTGCAAAGCCCTACCTTTCTTAGGACAAGCAGGCATCAAGTCTGCTTTTTTTTCATTTTGTGCTAGCTGTTCTTAAGCACAGCCAGCACACTGCACCTTTGCCTTTCTGCTATATTGTGTCGTGTGGTTTCTGTGCGCTCTTTTTTTCTATGCATTATTTCGGTTAACCCCAGGCGTGATTCGCGACTTCATTGCTGTGTATATGTCACTTCTTCCTTCTTCATCAGCATTGTGCGCTGTGTTTTTGCCATAGATCCTTACTTACCCACTGGCCCGGTGTGTCGCACTTCACCAGCTTCTCGGATTCTGCTAACTCTAGCGATGTGTGCGTTGTATGTGTTCTCTCTGTATTTGTTACAATCTTTGTTACAATTTATTTGTAAGGCGAGATGCATTTGTTGCCTACATTTGTCATATTGTGCTTTTTATATTCTCAGACTCTACCTTGCCTTTGAATAAAACATTGCGGATACTCTGTCTCTTTGACTGATATATACATTGATCACTTGTTCCAAAAGAAAAACACAAGCGCGATGAACAAACCGTAGTGAATTATCATTACCTGCATCTCTTTTTATTATAACTTAATCGAAATAAAAATTACGTCACGACCAATTCGCGCGAACTACTGAACAAAACAAAACAGGGAATCGCTAAATCAAAACTACTTACAAAAACTATCCATTTGGGCGATGAAAAGTGGTCTGAAATCATGAACTTTCGTCATAGCCAAACGTCGGTTACGCAAAGTAATTCAAAATTTGCGCCAGTGAAACCGAAACAGGAAGCGCACACCACTTGCTTTCACCAACCACCAGGTGTGCTAGGGTCGATTGGGCCGCTGGGGTACCCAGCTGTTAAAACTTGAAATGTCTTACGAGGCCAGTTTTAACATTACGAGTAAATTGTAGTAGTTTGATTAAAGAATAAATTGTATGATATAAACTATTTTAAAAAATGTTTTTACTGGACAAATTACGAAATAAGTGAATCCGGCAAAGTATCGAAAATGTTTAACATGGCTAGACCAACAATGGAGGCTTATTGGGATAACACAGGAACAGCGTAGCCTGAGAGGAACGATTATTTTAAACAGTTCCTTTGGCATTTCTTCGTCTGTGGAAGTTGGGGACGGCTTTAAGTTCTCCCATGGTAGAGTACCAAGTGCTCTAAATCGTTACCCCCTCTTTTTACCCCCCCCCCCCCCCCCTGGTGAACTGCTGTTGTAAATACAGTTCACCTATTATGCGGGACGGCTCAGTGCTCTCCCATAGTTGAGTATAAGTACTCGAAGTCGTGAAACACGTTTTCTAAAGACAAAAAATAGAATTGTGAACTCTATATCTTGTGCTATTGTTAGGAATCAATACATTGCCTACACGCGTACGCCTGGCAGCAAGGATAGAGTTGACGATTAGTTAATTAGAAGCTTCGATGAGTCGCATATAGGCAACACCAAAATTATTGGCCTCATGCTTGAGAACGCAGTGTATACTAGCCGTCGCACAGTGATATTGCTATATGGTAATAACTTTGGACAGTATGTGTTTCCTAAGAGGTAACCGCATCTTGCTACAGTCGCTTATTGGCCGCGAGATCGATCCATAAGTCGTAACACCATCGCGGTGGCAGTATGATTACGCGATGAGCGGCGCATCTGCTAATTCACACAGCAGCGCATCCTTTTGAAATGATTGTCGGCGAATGAAATGCGCTTAGGGAAACATACTGTTGATATTACGCTTTGTATCGCCGTATAGATGCACGACGCCAGTCCAACGCAACTATTACAAGTGATAAAAACGCAATCTGCCTACGAAATGAATTCTCGGCACGAGTGACGGTGTGCGCTTTAGCACTGACTGACGTTTTTTTTTTTGTCGCTGTTATTTTATTTCTGCGTGTTTTGTGTGTGTTCCGGCTACTTCGCACTGTTTAGCGCGACTGAACTATTTTACTTGCTCATTTAAGCTCCCCTAAACCCTCCCCCCCCCAAAAAAAAATAAATATAACATATTGCGGCTTCACAGCTGTGAAACCCGAGGAAGTCGTCGCACGGACACCCAGGGATTCCCGATCGCTGAGTTGCCCCTCCTCCGTTTGCCAAAGCGTCAATGATGTTTGCATAAGCATGTAGGGTATCCCCTGCACGGGTAGAACCTTTTTGGGCATGACGATAGTTATAGCGCGAGAACAAAACGACGACACAGAGACAAGAAGGACACGAAGGACTTGTCTCTGTGTCGTCGTTTTGTTCTCGCGCTATAACTATCGTCATGCCATACCAACTAGCGCAAGCTGCCACACTTCTATGTTGGGCAGATTCACATTCTCCGTGTGTGACATACATGCGTTACTTTCGGCAGCGCTTTATCGGCTTCCAGCTCGTCACGGCCGTGGCGATACGCGTCGGGTAGGAGCACTGGTCTCGCTCAGCGTGGTGGTGGCGCCCTCTCTCGCAGCCCACTAAAACCAGCCCTACACTGCGAGTGGTTCTTAATAAAGAGAAAGGAAGAGAAAAGTGAGCCCCGTTATTGTCTGCTTCAGTGAGCGACACCGCCTCAGGGCTCACAAGGGATGGGGGTGAGGAGGGATAAAAAGGGTAGAAGTAAAGGTATAGGAAAGAGGAAGAAGAAGCAACAACAAACTGAGAGGATAGGAGAGACAGGAAAGATGGAAGCACGGTCACTGGAGTCCGAGGACGGGGTACACTTGCGAGAGATGTTGTCGGCGTCTGTAGATGGCGTAGAGCAGGTCCAGTAAGTCAGAGCTTCACTGTCGTCGAAAGCCGTCGGCGGCAGGAGGTGACGTAGGGCGAGCCCAATCGGCCAGAGCTACGGTGACGCCGAAGGCTGCAAGCGCGCGGGCGCACAACCGGTCGGCACGAAATCCAGCGAGCGAGACCCAGCCCTACACTGTAAGCTACAACTACCCAAGTTTGGGGTTTTTGCGGCTCATTACCTCTGAAAACTCTCTCGAGTGTAAAATTACTACCTCGTGTTGGAGTAAAAGATGGTAGATGACATAGTTTTACCACCACCTCTGATGCGCGTAGTAAAAGGAGTTCAAAATCCAGTATTTCCACGTAGGAAGTTTTCTACCACGTGATTTTTAAGCTGCGTTTCCGAGTTTATTACCACGTGAGTGCAAGGTGCAGCTGTTTCGGCGGCTTTTGCCCCATACCCCCCCCCCCCCCCTTTATAGTGATATAGTGACGCTCTCAGGGAATCCTGAACGTACGCGAGGACCACAGATGTTTTTTTTTTTTTGCATCATCGTGCATAATGACTGACCTCGAGTCAACGCACTTTTACTGGAACTTGGGGTAGCATAAGCACAACGAGCGATGACAGCTTTCTGTGAACGAAAAAAAGGGGGAAAATTGTGAGGGGGCTCTCAAAAAAAAAAGAAACCTGGTGTGGAAAGTTGTCCCGCATATTTTCGCAAATTGTTGGCTTCTGCTCTGTGGTGGCCCTGGAGACAGTGCAAGAAGCTCGGGATCTGTGTGTCTGGTCGCGCGGATGGATGTCACGTGTTTTCTACATCATCGAACGACCGTGCGCTACCGAGCGCCTCCGAACCTGCACGTCGCGCATATCTCGCTTACGTGTCGAAACGCGAAGATCTGCCAGTGCTAACAAAATCAATCTGGTCTCATCGTCCGTGGTTGCTTCCTGGAGAAGCGATAAGCAAAACGCTTCACTATGTAGTCGGCACCCAGCCGCGGCCGCCAGTGACCAGTGGGAGTGTGTCACCGGGGCAGGTGAAAGAAGCATCGCATACATATTGTTCCACAGAATACGATGTCTGTTGGAGTAAAGTGCTGCCCTAATTGCCTGCCTCATGCACCAACTGTTCTCAAACATGTAGCACGGAGCCGATAAGAGGCAGACAGAACCAACAAGCGGCTGCCGGTGAGCACGAAGAAAACCCGGACGGTGGTCTTTCGTTGAAAGTATGCATGCACCACCCCGTCCCCGTAAGATAGTGGTCACGTGTCCATTTGTGTCTGAAATGACGACGAAATTCGCACAGAATATGTATTCTGGGATCGCAGCTGTGTTTCATCGCATAGCCGTGCTCCTCGAAAAGGGCTAGTACCCCGTTGGTAAGCAGCTTGTATGCAGGCGTGCACCGCTCTTCTACGCCTGATGTCCCGAATACGCGCTGCTACTGTGTTTGTGCGTGGTCGCTCAATGAAAATCATTGAGCTGCCATGGTTTGTGTGTACTTAGGCATATCATTTGTGCATCAGAAATGCTAACACGTGTGGGGCCAAGAGTCCGGTGTGCTAAGTAATTATTGGATAATCAAAAAGGTGGGATTGGGTAGATTTATATATAAAAGGTCGGTGTGACACACAGCGGCCTGCAGCCCATCTCATGTTAACGCTTGTAACTTTAACCGTTGTTGTAAGTCGATGCAAAAAAAAAGAGCTCTCCTACCGGTACTACACGGCCGGTCAAGAAGTCGTGCTTATATATACCGGATTGTCAAAGTGCAACTTCGAAGTGTGGCAGCTTTGGGTAGTTGCTATGGCATGACGATAGTTATGCGCTCTGGTCTTTCGTGTCCTTCTTCTCTCTATCTCATCGTATTGTCCTCGCGCTATAACTATCGTCATGCCATACCAACTAGCCCGAGCTGCCACACAATTATGTCAAAGTGCAGTCGAGTAACGCGTGCCGACTGTTCGAGTGAAGTTCTATTCTGCATTTGTTGTGTGTGCGTGTTTGTCTGTATGAGAATGTATGTGTCATCAATTCTGCCATCATTTGATTTCTATACATTTGTCGACTTTTGGCGAATGCATCCATCAACTTTTATTTTTTACCCCCGGAAATAACTCCCAGAAATAACCTCCAAAACTTCTAAAGGCAATAAAATTCACGCTGCACAATCCCGCTTGCGAAAGGAGGATGTGTTGCAAGCATTCTAGTGTGTTTTTAGGCACAATGTAAAAAAATTCAGAGTAGAACATTACTTATGACGGCTTTGTTGAATTTTCTAAACACCAATAAAATAAAGGACCTTTGTGGGACATGAAGTAAGTTGACATAGACCACTGTACACAACAGAAAAATTCAAATTTTGCGAAATTTCGATGCCGAACACACGTGTTCAGGTGATTGTTTTCTGAGGCTATTCGAGATAAATCCGAGCGATTTTAAACACGTGAGGCACTGTTGTTATTCGTTCTCAAGCTGTCGTATTGGGCGAAGATATGGCCTAATCAAGTGTCAGGCCCCTGGGGCGGCTTTATGCCCTCCTATAGTAGAGTTCTAAGTACCCTAATCGCTCACGACATTTTCTAAACACACGCAGAGTTAGTGCCCCCTTGCCTGCCGGCGCTGAAGGGTGCTGTGACAGCGTACTACTGCTCTCCACAGAGGAGTAGATCCTACTCTAAGCAGTCGAGCCCCGCCGCGGTGGTCTAGTGGCTAAGGTACTCGGCTGCTCACCCGCAGGTCGCGGGATCGAATCCCGGCTGCGGCGGCTGCATTTCCGATGGAGGCGGAAATGTTGGAGGCCCGTGTACTCAGATTTGGGTGCACGTTAAAGAACCCCAGGTGGTCAAAATTTCCGGAGCCCTCCACTACGGCGTCTCTCATAATCAAGTAGTGGTTTTGGGACGTTAAACTCCACAAATCAATCAATCTAAGCAGTCGAACATTGTTTTGTAAACGCAACAGTGACGCTATAACCTAAAGATCTATCCGAAAACCTAAAAATTTTCTAGCAGCTTCAGGAATTTGGCGTCCTTCTTTTTAAATCTAGGGAGTTTGGTAAGACTCTGTATATGTCAGATTACTCGGCCCGATTAACGGCAATACTTAGTAATCGCGCGTTTCGAACTAGAAAGCGTATAAAAGACGATAAGTTTGGCTATCCCATTATTTTACTGTTTAAGAGTATCGGTGTTCTGCTGAACCGACTGAAGGTATAAAATATTTGTATCGGGCGATTACTATATTCTGAGTGCTGGAAGAAATGAAACTCTGTCTTCGTGAAGGCTAAGCATGCCCTCGAATAATACCCTTATTGATTGCTGCTCTGTGAAACAAGAAAATTTTCGTTTTTAGTGCTTATAAACACATGCCAATTTTAAGCTTAGTGGCTGTCTTTGCTCGAGTGATGTATCCTTGTGAAATAACTTTACCAGGAGGCTTACAGAGGATAATAAGAAAAATAGAACTGCAGATCAGGTAAAGTGCTACGGGTTCAATATCGTGAAAACGGCGTGATGAATAAAGACAAGAAGACCGTTCACGTGTTTTTTATCTTTCCATCGTGCCCATTACATGAGAGCAAAAAGTGACAAAATTATCTTGCTTAACGGGGACATATTCAAGAGTGCGCATGAAAGGCGGAGCCATCAGCCTTTTAAAGAGGGCGCACGCACGCCTACTCAAAATCATGCGGCAGATATAACAAACGCGGAAGCTATAAAAAAAAGGCGGCCGCATCTCCCTGTGGGGGAAACCTCAAATAAATGCATCGCAGAGTTGAGGCGGGGGGGGGGGATCGCGTGAATGTTGCGTGATTGGGTATGGCTTGGGAATGCTCCATTGTATTTCGTCGTTTATATTCTTATTTATTGCATAAAGGAGAAGCGTTTCCTTCAACGAGTGGTCGGACGTGTATGTTGCGTTGTGCCTTACTAGTGATTGAAGGTACTGTTACTTTGATGGCATCTACTCGGCTCAAGAAAAGCGTCAAGTCAAGCGAAAGCCAAGTAAAGACGCCTCTGACTTGATTCTGAAGGCACGGCATCGTATACGCGGTGGCCCGGTGAAGCTTGAGCAGCGAGATTTGTTGGTTTTTACTAGCAGACGCTGCGTGGGTCAGCCTTGCCAGGCGAGAGAGTGGGAGGGACTGTTGGCACGAGACGCGAGAATGCGGACGAGACGCGAGCAAGCGCAGTTGGTCAGCGTTTCTAGATATGGTCATATGGGTAAGCGCGCGTGGTCGCAGCAGCGAGGACCGAGCCCCTGCCGTTTCCCGCGCAATGGCGGCGCTGATGTCGCTTTGGGATTGGCGAAGGAGCGTCGTCTGCTACCTCTGAATGCGAAACAGTGGGAAATTCGTTTCCGAATACGCGGATTGTCGCTAAAGCAGCTCAATGCTCAGTGGTGGGGCCAGCGTGTGGCGCTCCCGGCCTGAGCAATTCTACTCCCCCCCCCCGAAAAAAATATTTTTTTTCTGCTATTGTTTACAGAGCAGAAAGTGACACTACCACATTTGTCTGTAAGGCACGCTCTTTTGATGATAATGGTTCTCCAACCCACTGAAAAAAGTTCTTTCTACGCCTCTGCAAAAAGTAAGGTTTATCTGCGCCTTCACGTTGTGAGGAATTCTGAAGAGCAAGTCCGTTGTAATTACAGATCTCATTCATTGCATGTAAGAATAAATTTAGAAATGGCCGCGCGTTTTCTTTTTCAACCGCTAATAAAAAATAGACAGGCCACACGTGCAGTCTTGTGCAAGAAGTGCCACAATCCTGCTGTGTTTTATATCATTGCGCTTGCAAGCCTCACAGCTGGCACATGCATAGCTGACATTAATTGTATAATTTTTATGTGAAGATGCCTTTCATACACAAACTTCTTGGATTGTAGCGGAAATTATCTGAGGAGCTAGGAGGAGAGCATCCAAAGAGATGGAAGAATGTTTAAGAAAAAATAGAACGTAGTGCAATAAATGAAATAGAGCCAGTATTTAAATAACTTTTGTTTAGAAAAGCTCTTTCGCAATCACTATTTCATACGTGTGTCACAGAAGGAGCGCTAAAAATGGGCGCGCCGCCAAATTCTTGCGATAACGCGCGAAAGAGACGCCGCGAGGTCAAAAGAAAAAAAGAAAACAAACATCCAAAGCTCCCCTGGGCGCGCGTTCTCCCCTCGGAAGCGTGGCTTCGCCGACGAACCTCCTCACCCCACATCGGCGGCCCAACAAGCCCGCTATATTTCTAGAACGAAGGAGGCGTGGCCACGCCGAGTTGAGTCATCCGACGCGGAGGGCAGTCGAACCGTCTCGCCTCTCCCCAGCCTTCGCTGCGTATCGCGCCGACGAAATGACGCGAACCTTCTGGAATCTCCCGCGGAAGGTATTTAATCGAGCGGCCGAGACGAGAGAGGAGGGGAAGACGGAAGTTAACGCCAGAGTGCGTAGGGTATACCGCCGTGTAGTCGGCGAAGGTTTTGTCTGTAGAGACAAAGCAGGAGAAGAAGATGATTTCCACCTGAGGGGTGACGACTCGAGCTACAGGCAAGAGTGTGTGTGTTTACCGCTATCGAGCGAAGATGCGTGGCAACAGCTGCGTGTGGGAAGCCGACGTATTTCCGGCGAAGAAGTTTGAAGCTTGGAGAGTGGCTATTTGAGGACGCGAGGTTTCCTGGAAGAGAAACTTCAGGGGGCAGCGGAACGACAACAACGCTGGACTTTGAGTGAGTGATTCTAGGAAGAGTATCATTCAGACTTTTGTTCCAAGGACTTTGGACTGAATAGGTTTTCTATCTCTTTAGTCTTTAAGTGTCTTGGTTGTTCGATGCATGCGACTGCATTGTAGTGTGTATTGTTGTCTGTGTCCGTTGTTTCGAGTGAGGCTGATTGTACTGTGTAGTACGCTGTTTGATTGGTGACATATTGTCCTCATCTATTGTGGAGTGAGCATATTTGTGTATTGTTTTTCTGATCTGCCATTATTGAGAATATAATTTTGTTTGTTTATCAACTCTCGGCTCTGACTTGTTCTTCGGGCCACAGCCGGCGTCTGCTGGCGCGCCAATAAGGACCACTTCTAAATTGTCCACGCTTTCGTGGTGCGGTTCGGGGGGCCGATACTTCAGCCCTTGGAATTAGCCCGGCGATAGCCTCCCCAATTTACGGGACCTGTGTGACAACGTGACACGACGATCAAGCAAGCTTGAATGAATTAGAAGCGGGGTAGTTAACATGCCAATCGGGCTATTAACGTAGCCATGCCTCCGAGGAAAACATTTGGTATCGTTGGCACTTCTTCAAACTCCAAATAATCCTTCAGTTCTCAAGGTTTGCACAGCTTCCATTCCACGAGAAGCCTTCCAGGTGGCAGTCAAGACCTATATTTCAAATCCGAGGACCTAATCTCTAGCTGCGTACACATAATAGATGGAAACGTCCAGATTCAATGTGTTAGCGTGGCTCTGAATTCTGCGCCATTCCTCGAATTTTTTTAATTTTCCTGTACACTTGTCTAAATCAGTGGAAATAAAGCGGGAGAGGAAACCCCCAAAACTAGAAGAAATCGTGAATTTTCAGGGCCGTGTGTCGGCAATTGGTGGTCATGCGTCTGCCGTTAACATGGAGTACAGTGATGTTGACAAATCTACTGGCATCCTCTCTGATCTAGAGTTATCTCAAGAGGTAGCAACGTCATTGCCAGTGTACAAAGCTGAAGTTACAATTCAGGAATGTCGAGCTTATCCAGGAAGAAGTTCTTTTTTTTCAAAGTTATTCAAAACAAAGGTACTGATTGTCAAAATCCACAGGGCAATGGTGGTAACAAAAGACTTCACCTTTGTCCTCTGTTGTAGAGAAAAGCTTGTTCCCTCGTGCTCATACAGTGAACATGGTTTGGGACGCCAGCTGAAACTCACAAACTTGCAGATGGTATCAACTTTTCTCAGTTGTGTTCATTACCTGACGATATGCACGGGCTATCATAGCAGCTTATTCCCTTTGATTTCGACCGCAACATCAGCCTTGATGATCCGGGACGTATGGAGAAGCACTTTCGGGCTGTTCCTGAAAGACTTATGCCCACCATGCAAGAACACAACGAAAAATCGGCGAGCTCAGTAGAAGAAAAAAAAAGAACTATGGAAATCCAACGAAGCTCCAACGAAACTTGCGCTCAACTAAATATCTAAGAAAGGCAGGTAATAGGGTCATAGTTTTGGAGAAAAAGTGTAAAGCGGCATTCAAAAAATGAAAACACAGCTTTTAAAAGGTTCTAAAAGCCAAGTTGACTAACTAATATTCGGCCTTCCTCCAGCACAATAACTAAGGCTGCTGAGCGAAACCTCTTTGAACCCGAATTTCGAAGGTATTTCCTTGACAATTTATTAGTTTAAGGCTTGACGATGTCGGGAGAGGCAGTATGTTCACCCTTGACATCAACCTACAAGCAGCAGCAGGGCTCGAAATCTTAAGGCGCAGGCAAGTAAGTAATCAGTCACTCGGTTTCGTGGCTGATTACTTACTAGCAAGAAGTGAGCGGCTTGAAGTGTTCCGTGCGAGACGCAGCCGATGCCGAGAGCCAAAAGCAGACGCCGCGGCTCAGCCTTGTCGCTCCTCCGTCGATGATTGGCTACACCACTCTCCAGCAACTCTTGGACTCATTCTTCAAACGGCAAAAAAATGGCAGACTCGCACTACAGTGTCTAGAAAAAATACTGCCTAGCACGGAGGAAGGAAAGGTAAGGAGAGGGCATGCCCAGCCGGCGCAGGGCGCAAAAAATGTGGTGGAAATTACGTCACGTGCGGCCATATTCACTGGACACACAGGCGGCGTTTTGTTATTGTTCATGTAGTGCAGTGCGGCACCATTCAAGTGTTCCAGCGGCGGTTTGCGCGTTTTCATGGGCCGCGAACCTAACCGTGGCGTTCTGCAGGAGTTCGACAGCATCCATTCTTTGTGCCGCATCATTATCTACGCGATTTTCCTCCGGTGGTGGTTGTAACCAGGTCTCTGAACTAGAAACCACAGAACGAGTGCGCGTATTCGTACTCCGAATTTGCAGCGTCCGTCAAACTTATACTAAAAAGCCATCATAAAAGATAACGACTGTGCTCAAGAATTCGTTCACTGAATGCCTTGCAGGTTAGTGACAGTTATAGGGTGTTGCTTCTTATGACAACGGGCGATGCATTTGAGGTCCACAGCCCCTTATTAAGACTGTAATCTAATCTTGCTTTTCCTGTTCCTGTGCAGTTACCACAGTCTTCTGCGCATTAAAGTTCCTGTTCTGCTTCGCTTAAGATGCTTCCTCTTCGTAATATTGTCTCGCTCTCCGCAATGTTGTCTGTATTGTAGCAAAACTCGTTAAAATGTGTACACGCAGCTGCACAAGGTAACTAGGTGCACCTCACTAGATGCGCGTGCTTGTGCATTCAGAAGCTGAGAAAGTTGTTGGAACGATGTTGACCAATTGATGTTGACCTTTTCTCACGCATTCCTTCGGCTAAGTTTCCCCCCTTTCACCCTAACGCGTTCCTGGTCTCCGTTCTGCGTAGCTACTAGTGCGCGTGAATCACGCTGGAGACGTGTTCCCACGCACTTTCGGGTGGTCTTTGCTGCTTTCGTCCTAATGAAATCATGGCCTTTGGGATATCCGTAGGAACCAGTGCGCGTCGGACAAAAGAGGGGCGAAAACAAAGAGGCCAGCGCAAACTCAACGGGCTGCCGCGCACACAAGCTCCACCGACTTTACTGGCATAATTACGAACCTCAGGGTTTATTGCAGGGAAGACATTTTTTCTTTTTTTTGTCGTTATGTCTAGCCCACAGCCTGACCGAAAATTTCATAAAGCCTAAAGAGGAGCGCAAAAGAGGGGAAAAAGTGATCTGAAAGAAGCTGTACAAATTTCGGTGTCTGGTTCGTCGCGCGGCAATGTCCGAAATATCATCTTTATTTTCACAAAGAACACATCAAATAAAAAAAAAGCTTAACATGCAACTTGCCGTGTTTATCGTAAACGCCAGCAGTGCAAGACTACAACAGCCATACGTGGAGATTTCGTCAACCGTATCGCGGCAAGACAGCGTGTTGAAATCCGTTCCGTTGGTTTCGGGTAGCCCCGGCGCGCGTGGCACGCAGGCCACGTGCTTTTTGAGGCAGAGAGGGAGTAGCACCTTCTACTTCGCATTCATCTGTAAACCAGCGAGGGGAATTTGCCTAGTCAATATGGCCGACTTCCGGCTTCATCGCGGCTTCACAACGAGCGACGTCAGGGCCTCTCCTTACTTTCCTTTCTCCGTGCTGCCTAGTGTGCTGAGCGCAGGCGAGGAGATGGCTGCGTCGCTGATGACTGCCGATGGCACCCGCTTGGCGCGCTGCGGCGCGAGTGGGTGCATCTGCGTTCAATCCGCGCACTCCGCAAGCGCTGCGAAGCTTTCAGTAGGGCGAGTCGCGCGAGGCCAGCTTTCAATTTTTCCGTATTTTCGGAGAGTTCTCTACAAAACGCTTTATTGTACAAAACCTAAGTGACTGCTTTCACAGTACTCGTATTTAGCAATATAAAATGAAGATAATGTCGTAACATACAGCTCATTGTTGGCTGCCATCCACAAAACACACACACACGCACACACACACACACACACACACGCACACACACACACACACGCACACACACACGCACACACATACACGCGCATACACACACACGCGCACACAGACACACGCACACACACACGCACACGTAAACATTTCTTAGGTACAACATGTATTGGGTAATTTGCAAACACTGTAGGGACAGCATAGGGCTTCAGGCGCGGCTTCTCTCGGGCGATTTCATTCACGACTACGTCCACCGTAATCTGCTAAGATCGATGAAGTCACTCTCAAAATGTCGTTCGCAAACGACGGCCTTCGGCGTCAGCCTTCTGTCTGCCCCCTTGATCCTGCTTTCCCATTCTGCAAGCCGTGCTGGGTCCGTTGGTGCGGTGAACAAAGATATCATTTCCTCGTTCGACCGATAGCCGCTTCGACGCAGAGGCAGAAAACATATCCTTTCTTTGCTTTGCCCCTTAGCCTTTAACATCTCAGTATGTTGCAGCTCACATCTGGCAAAATCGAACTTCACAATACGACAGATAAACAGCTGTAAAACACTTATTTTACTCGCAGCGAGGCTCTAGCAGCAAAGGGACGAGAAAAATTCTTCGCACAATCAGGCACCTACTCGACTCGCAGCGCCACTTGCGGCAACTGAGTGCAGTCATCACTTCTGGGACCACGCTCCCTCGTACAAAATGCGAGCCCTCAGCACACCAGGTAGTATTTTTCTAGACACTGCACGCGCACGAATTACACAACCGCGCATGGCTGCCTCACAACGTCAAACGGCGAGGCATGCTTGCCGCTAGCGTGAACGGGCCCTTACACAGGCTAGTCAAAGAACTGATTAGCATCCTAAAGACACGTTTAAAGGGCCCCTGAAACAATTTTTCCACATTCTGTTTTTGATTAGACCCATTTTGGAGGAAATGAATCGCACCACAGTTCAATAAAAACACTCATTATCAACGGAGCTACGAGTACAAAAAAGTACCCTCCACCTACACTGCGCCTGTCACCCTCAACTCTTCCTTCGAACACTCGGAGCTAAGCTCCACTTTCACGGTGCCTGCGTCACGATGTGGCGTGAGACCACATGTGCGTAAATCCCGCTGCCGATCCGGTACCAGCAGTCTGTGCTGCGCGTTCCACAGTTAACCAGATCAGCTGAAAACGATAACGTCAGTAGAGCAGAGCGTGCCTCTTGGTTTTTGGGCGATTCAAAACGTGTTTGGCCGAGTCACAGCGATCTCGAGCGATTTGCAGCTTTTGGAGCGTTGTAATTAATCCCTTACAAAAATTCTATATATGGACTTATATAAAAATTTCCATATATGGCCACATCAGGAATTGGGCATATCAAGCCATATATGAATGCTCACCATATATGGCCAGATATGCCCATCCTGATGTCCCCATATATGTATAGAAAGTATATCAGGCTTTATAAAGCCATATATGGCCTTATATACTTATACATGGCTTTATATAAACACTTCTATATATAGACATAAATAGACGATTTCTATACATATATGAATTCAGCTTGTGGATGGCATAACTAAACACTTTCACGGATCATTCTACAGCTATAATTAATACTGCCTGATAATTGATGGTGCCCCCAATGTTTCCCAGTGAATTCAGCCTATATATCCATTTGCTCACCTTATAAACTTTGGTGTCGACAGTTTATATGAAGATTGATGATGGATCAAGTTTAATTAGTCTATTATTTGGTGTATATAACAAAGGTCGATGTATGGCCAGAGTATCCACTCCAGATTTGAAGCTCTAGAAAGCTGAGGAACACAACAGTGCAATTGTGTGACGTACGTGCACACACAAATCATATTGCTACAGGTATGATCGAGCCAGCTGTATAATATATATATATATATATATATATATACAAACACACACACATCTGTCTGTACAGCAGGTGAATTCGCTAAAATATCAGGTGAGTGTAAGATGTTACACAACAGCCACAGCATTTCAACAGTGGCAAGCACTGCGGGGACAGCAGCAGGCAGGATTTAATAATTGGCACAATAAAGCTAAGTTGAATGGCTTATGTGTGCATTGATCCCGAGGGCTGCATGGCGATGCACATATGGCAGCACTACGCATGCACAGGCACGTTCCTCTTTTTATACTTACAAAACTCACAAACACATATTGCTTTAAAAATGACTAGTTTTATTGGAGGACCGCATTTTTTTTTCTGCTCTCAGCTCAGCAAGCTTGGTGCCCATCTAAGGCACCCGGAGTTTTTCTGAGCACTCCCACCCTTTTCTTCTGGCCGTGCTTTTTGTGTACGCTGTAAAAAGAAAATCAGATCAATATGTACCATGATGTGTACACAAACTCATTAGATAATCCCCGCCAATAAGCTCTATTAAATTTATTGCAATAGCATCTAATGATGAATACAAGGCCTGAATAAAACAAATTAATGATTGGTTCTGGCACTATACTTTGAATATGTGCATATGGTCAGACCTCCTACAACGAAAAATTCTTGGTTATGTCGTTTAAATGCCATTACTTCAATCAAGCATAAATTATACCTTAAAGTACATAGCAAGTTCGGATAATCGATATTCATTAGCTGAAACATATGTTTACCTAAAATGGCATCAACTGCAGCAGCGTGAAGAGGAGGCCATTGGGCCACTGGTTTGTGCGTCCCTTTGGCCTTCTGGCCCTTCACTGAGCAAGTCAAGAGGGCATGCCTGTCGAAAACCGCAGGGAGGAGCCCCCGGGCCAATGCAGTTGGTGTTTTCGCTGAATTTAGCACAGCATGCAGTGCCCGCATCTCAACAATGATTGAGCTCCCCGGCTGCAGTTCCACAACCTGTGGACACATATAAAAAAGTGAAAATTAGGCCAAACTTATACAGCAGGCAAGTGTCAGCTTTTATTAATTATTCTTGTATATATAGCTTGCCCTTAGGCCAATATTGTACGATCCTGCATGGCGCACAGTCAACGCACGCAAAGCACTTTTGGGAACAATAATTTCCTAGTGCATCACTAAATTTTTAATGCATATATACATCATGTCGCACTGTTGCTCATGTTGAACACTTGTAGACGCCATCCACTGGCCAGAACGCAAGCTATATAGCTCTGACTGGTTGACTAATGTTGCTAACGCTAGGGGGAACAAAAATAAGACATGCATGAATCGCAGTGCAGTCCTGCCATAGTGCACACATTTATGATAAAAAGAATAATGATACTAATATTTGAGATTATGCCCCAAAACCACAATATGACACCGTAGTGAAAGTCTAGCTCTGGAAAATTGGACCACTTGGAGCTCTTTAAGATACATGGACATCGTATGTATAGTAAGCATTAGCAATAAATTTACGGACAACTGTCGAAGTAATGGGTGAAACGTAAATCGAGACGAGCGAATACGTACACCATTGTCCAACGGCACTTAAGGTGTGCATTAGTTTTTAAAAGAACTCTTTTGCTTATTTCCCTTCACTCTTTAAGTTTATTGTTTTCTACAATCGCTAGCAGATCATTTGGTTCGGCTCAGAATGTCGCAATACAAAGTTTATGAAACGATGAAAGCACAAACACTGATGTGTGTTGATTCGTGTCGTCAAGCTTGTGTCTAATCACTGCACTGGATAACAAATGAGTGTATGACAAATGAGCTTGAAATCCCACGTAGAAGCAACACAAAGATAAAGTGAAAATAAACGTCTTATACATCTCGAAGCACGGCACGATAGCGTAATTTCCTTTCACCGCAGCGAGCCACCATTGGCGATATGCCAAAAGTGTGCCCTCTTTTAGTAAAATGGTTGTCGCTCCTAAAAAAATTCATTTAAAGAAGAATCACAATGAATGTACGTGTTCAGGTAGCCACCTGGCCTCAGCGATTATAGGTCGATTATTCAAAACAAATAGACTTCCACAAAAAAAAGTGGTTGTGATAAAACTGCCCCAGTTATTGTCGCAAAATCTACCAATCGAGAAACGACGTGCCATCAAAAAAATGCTAGTGGTACGTTGCTGAGCCAAAGAACACATGTCATGCGGGTCTTTCTGCCATGCAGCTTGGAATGTGCTCGTTCGGTAATCTTGAAATTACACGCAGTTAGATTTACGTAGCCTCAGACATTGTAACTCATGTTACACTCTTCTCTACTGAATCGGTGCATGACACCTATACAACGTTCAACATTACCCGAGAATAAAGCGCACTCTGCCTTTCATGCTCGCCCTGGGCGACTCTTCACGCTTTCGCACTAAATCATGTCTTTGCTGTGTTGTTTGTACGTGGTTAGCTTGTGTTCCACCTACTACGCACTGCTGTACTTATCTACATCTTTGTCATCTGCATACTACAAAAAAGAGAGAAAGAAACGTCTTAGAAAGCCTGCCTATCTGTGCGATTACTTCAATACCACCATTCGCACCTTACACACCTGATTTTTTTTTTCTCTCATTCTGTTCGCCATGAAATGTGAGACAGTCAACAAGTCTAGACAGAAAAGCTTAGTGACTGACAGCACTTTGCGCTATACAGCATTTACCACGCGTACGCACATGTTCTTGCACCAGTAAAAATATAAAAACCTAGCTTTCATCGATGGATTGCGTGCATGACAGTGCTACAACAAAGGCCTTGTATTAACCAGGCCTTTGTTGTAGCACTGTCATGCACGCATGTTTCTTTTTAGACAACAAATTACGACTGCCTTACGTCGGTCACCAACAATGCCACATAAACACTAAAAACAATGTAAAAAGATGAAATTTACAGCGAAATTCAGCAACAATATATATAGGCCATGCAATCTGAATTAATTTTCAACGTCTCGGCTTTTTAAAGCGGTCTTATTTAAGCACACAGTTGAGCACAGTAAGTATATTTCAAGTACAGTTTAAGTACCAATGTGTCGCAGTGTATGAGATAGTACTTCAGTCGAACCCCGCTACAACGAACACTGCTTGAGCGAAATTTCCACTACAACGAAAAATTTACGATTCCCCATTAGCAGTCCATAGGAGTCGATACATAAATATTGTCGCTACAACGAACATTTTTTTCTTCGATCGTCTACTTCAACGAAGTTATACGATGAAATTCCAGGCTCAGATACTTATTGCTATGTAATAAATCCAATCTTTAACATTTCGATGCATTTTCAGAGCCTTAAAATGCGTCAACAAAGTCTAAAACACTTGTTGGCGCCACCAGAAACTGCCGCTGTTCAGCAAGCATGGGCGCCGCCATTGCTCGATAGTGATGGCAATGAGACTGCACTGCTTTTGTTTTACCACTGGCTTGCTTTTGAGCCGCAGATGGTCCGAAGCTGAAGCTCAGTCGCTCAGTTTATGGTGTCCTTCTCACAGCTGCTGAGTGCAACCGCGGGGCGATGCCTTTTCCGATTCCTATACTTATCATTATCTTTGCGCTTGCAGTGTGATAAGTATTCAGTGGCTGTTCCTTCGCATTATCAATAAATTCAGCTAGTTGCGAGTGATGGATGACAAGAATGGCATAGAATAATGCAAAAGTCACCGCTCCACGATACCCTGCCTCCATGACGGCGTTGTCGGACACTTTTGATGGCGGACAGCAGCTGGTGTTAACGTGTTAATGCAACTGTTTGGCTCGTTCATGAAAGTGGTTGTAGGCGTTGTTTCAGCGTGCTTTTCACCATGGTCTCCCTATGCATTGGTGAGAATCACGACGTGACGCTGCTGGGAAAGAATAGGAAGCAGCAGACATTTTTTGAATTTTGAGAATAAACGTTTCTTTGTTTAGCTAGCTCGGATCAGTGATATTTTTTTCGATTTCACTACAAACGAAACTTTTTCCGCGTCCTGTCATTTTCGTTGTAGCGGGGTTCGACTATATTTCTATAGGGCCAGATAAACAGAACTAAGCCCACTTGCATGATCGATAAACTACAGTGCCGTAGTTGTACACCTACCAACAGCGCGCAAGTGCATGGCCTAGAGCCTGTGGCGTTTTTTTGTTTTTTTACAGCCAAGTCGCTATAGAACGCTGCGTTCACACAGCATTTAATAGTCCTCATGTTTGGGAGGATGCCAAGAGCATTTTGCGATATGTTTGACACAGAAAGCGGCACCAATTCTGAAATTATTCTGCTGAATGTGGAGGGCTTGACGACAATAAACAGCACTCTGGAAAGTTGCACTCGCCGATCTTATCACAATGCATTAGCAGCCGAGCAGGATCAAATGCTTTTGTACGTCATTTCAGGCATACATAGAAACAGTTACATTCGCGCTTGTCTTGTGGCTGGTGCCGCGCCAGCGTGGCAGAGCACGAGCGGAGAGAGACGATACGCACGGCAGCTGCTCAGCTAACGAAAAGGGGCCTCCCACTTTATTCGAGGGAGAATATATACAATCTCAGGGGCGCCACCTGCTAGTGGCAGCCGAACTAAATGACTGAATGGTGGCGATCTCTACATCTCCCCCCTTGAAGACCAGACGGAAGACGGAGGACGCCAGACACTGCACATCACAAGTTCAGGCGGTTCGGAGGCACAACACGGCGGCCACTACGTGTTCGTGTCACACCATCACTGCGATCACTGTCTGCAGGGGGCAGTCCAAGGGAATCGGGTGGTTGCACTATAGTAGTTCTCTGGGGTTCCAGAGGGGGCAGTGTTCGCTGTGGCTTCTGCTCCTCGGACGGCGGTGGTTCCACCCTCGGCGCAGGATGTACAAAAGGCACTAGGTGACGCCGGTTGCGCTGTAGGACGCCACCCTGCTCCGTTTCCACGACATAACTTCGTGGTTGGCGTGCTGGGCTAAGCACTGTAGCTTTGACCTGATCAGGTCGCACCCAGACACACTGGCCTGTTCGGAGCGACAGATCTTGAGCTCTGTGATGCCTGTTAAAGTCAGCGGTCTGTTTCTGCTTGTAGGCTGCATCTTTTCTCTTCACGTCTTTCCTCGACGGCCAGTGAGGACATAACTGGGAATCCTGTTTCGGCACTTTGGTTCGGAGTTGTCGTCCCATCAAGAGCTGGGCCGGGCTGAAGCCCATCGACTCCGGGGGTGTCCCGGTAGCTGAGCAAGGCCAGATGAGGGTCTGTTGCTTTGCGAAACAACTCCTTGATTGTCCTGACCATTCTCTCCGCCTCTCCGTTCGATTGCGCATAGTGCGGGCTGCTGGTGACGTGGTCAAAGCCGTAAGATGCCGCCAATGCTGCAAACTCGCGTGAAAGAGAACGGTGGACCGTTGTCTGATCTGACTTCTCGCGGAATTCACATGCCGGGCAAAGATGCTTTTGAGAACGTCAATGACTGCCTGAGCCGTTGTGCTCCTCAAGGTTACAACATCAGGGTACCTGGAGTGGTAGTCCACCACCAAGATGAATGTCTGGCTGCGGAGGGTGGAACAGGTCCACGCCGACAAGTTCCCAGGGACGTCCAGGTAGGACCGTGGAGACCAGGGGCTCTGCATGGTTCACCCGAGTGGAAGCACATTGCTCGCAGTTAGTTACCAGAGAGGTAATGTCTGCCAAAATGCCAGGCCACCAAATGGACTCTCGAGCGAGAGCTTTCGTCCTGTTGATGCCTTGGTGTCCTTCGTGCAACAGCGTCAAAACAGCCGGCCGAAGAGAATGCGGGATGACCATCCTGGCGCCTTTCAGTAGAACACCGTCGCAGACAGAGAGCTCATCAGCTGCTGAGGCATACTGGAAGAGGTGCAGTGGCAGTTTGGACTTCTGTGGCCAACCATTCTGGCAGAAGGAGGTGAGGGCTCTGCATTCGCCATCGGACTCTTGTGCTTGTCGCACGTCCTCTGGGCTTAGTGGCAAGGCTTCTGACATGCCGCTGACCACTTGAGCTGCAAACAATTCCACAGTGTCCAGGGGGAGAGACGCCTTTTGGGTGATGCGTGACAAGGTATCTGCCGTAGCTAACAGCTTTCCTGGCACGTGGCGCATTCGGAACTGGTATCGCATGGTCTTTAAACCTGAGCCTCTGTATGCGAGGCGGCAGCATGTCCAGCTCCATCTTGCCGAAGAGAGAAACGAGTGGTAGGTTGATCTGTCTCAACATCGAAGGTGATGCCGCGGACGAATTCGTCAAAACCGTTGGATAGCCCATGTTGTTGCCAACGCTTCCTTTTCTGTCTGGCTGTAACGCTGCTCTGTCTCAGTCCATTGATCTCGAAAGCAAACGCAACTAGGCGGCGCCTCCAGAGGGCTGTGTCTGCAGCAAGACTGCAACCCAGTCCGAATGAGCTTGCGTCAGCCGAAACTGTGGTGCCGTATGATGGATGGTACTTAGCCATGCAACGGTCTGATGTCAGGAGTTCCTTGATTTTCTCGAATGCAGTATTTTGTTCATGCTGCCACACCCAGTCGCAGGACTTGTTTAGAAGTGCTCTGATGGGAGCTGTGACCTCTGAGATGCAAGGCGAAAACCGGGCAAGATGGTTCACCATTCCGAGCAGTCGCCGGACACCTGCGATGTCGGTTGGAGCCTCCATGGCTTTGATTGCTTCGACCTTGTCTGGACTTGGCCTGATGCCTTGTGCTGAAACGATGACTCCTAGGAAGGAGACTTCGGAGACACCAAAACGACACTTGTCTTGGTTCAACGTGAGGCCTGCTTTTGCAAGGCGAGACAGCACCTGGCTCAGTCTGGCATCGTGCTCCTCGCGGGTGTTGCGCCCAAAGACCAGAATGTCGTCTATCATATTGGCGACTCCTTCCTGGCCCTCCAGGATCCTGGCCATCTGTTTTTGGAAGTACTCCGGCGCGGAGGTGATGCAAAGGGGAGCCGGCAGAAGCAGTATCGGCCAAATGGGGTGATGAACGTTGTGAGCTCTTGGGAGTCTGCAGATAGTTTTTGATGAAAACTGGCTGTTGCATCCAGCTTGGAGAAAAAGTTGCGTCGCCAAGGAGGCCAAGGACTTGCTCTACAGTTGGTAGGATGTGGCGTTCCCGAAGGACAACCTTGTTCAGCTGAGTCAAGTCAACGCACAGCCGGTAGGAACCATCGGCTTTCCGTACTACAACGAGACAAGAGCACCACGGGGTGGGTTGTCGACCCTGCGGATCACGCCTCCTTCCTCCAGTTTGTCAAGCTCGTGACGGACGACCTCGCGTAGCGGGATGGGAATCCTGCGAGGCACACTTAGGGAGAAGGGTACGGCGTCAGGTCTCAGAGGATAGTGTACTCGTCCTTGAGGGTGCCCAATCCCTGGAAGAAGCTCAGCAAGCAATGTTGCTTTCGGAGTCTGAGTTCGTCGAGAAACTTTACAATTCCAGAGCTTGAAGCGCCGGCGCAGTCCAAGAAGAGGTACGGTGAGAGACTGGATCACGTACAAGCGCTGAGAGCTCATTTTCCCGTGCCACCGAAGTCTCGCCATGTACGAACCCAGCACGCGCAGCGGCTGACCGCCAGGTCCGTGTGAGCAGGATGTTGACGGGGTCGAGCTTGGCCAGCAATGCAGGGAAGTCGCTCGGAA
>WOVY01001315.1:0-28632 GCA_013436015.1 Rhipicephalus annulatus | reverse complement strand
AATTCACAGATAACCCAAAAAGTGGATGGAGGGAGGGCCGCTGTGATAGCTCAGTGGTTAGAGCATCGAACGCGTAATTCGAAGGTCGTAGGTTCGATTCCTGCTCACAGTTGGTAATTTTTTCATCCACTTTTCTTTCTTCTTATTTACATTCCATTGGTTTTAATAACTTCCCCTGTACATTCCTTGGCATTACTGTCTGTTATATCTCATTAATATTGTGTTAAAACACGGAAAAACGAGCCCTTAGGTATACACTTCTTTCCCTTATTTCATTGAACGAGGGTCTCGTACTGGCAGACTTGGTGTGTTTAGGTTGTATAAGAGGGACAATTAATCAGCTGCCCGCTCATAATAAGTTCACGTGCTACGTGACGCCAAACATGCGCATAAGAGTGTTTTCACACTCGTCGTTTGGCTTATAGATGGCGCTGACTGTCACTCCTACTTCTAAATTCACAGATAAACCCAAAAAAGTGGATGGAGGGAGGGCCGCTGTGATAGCTCAGTGGTTAGAGCATCGAACGCGTAATTCGAAGGTCGTAGGTTCGATTCCTGCTCACAGTTGGTAATTTTTTCATCCACTTTTCTTTCTTCTTATTTACATTCCATTGGTTTTAATAACTTCCCCTGTACATTCCTTGGCATTACTGTCTGTTATATCTCATTAATATTGTGTTAAAACACGGAAAAACGAGCCCTTAGGTATACACTTCTTTCCCTTATTTCATTGAACGAGGGTCTCGTACTGGCAGACTTGGTGTGTTTAGGTTGTATAAGAGGGACAATTAATCAGCTGCCCGCTCATAATAAGTTCACGTGCTACGTGACGCCAAACATGCGCATAAGAGTGTTTCACACTCGTCGTTTGGCTTATAGATGGCGCTGACTGTCACTCCTACTTCTAAATTCACAGATAAACCCAAAAAAGTGGATGGAGGGAGGGCCGCTGTGATAGCTCAGTGGTTAGAGCATCGAACGCGTAATTCGAAGGTCGTAGGTTCGATTCCTGCTCACAGTTGGTAATTTTTCATCCACTTTTCTTTCTTCTTATTTACATTCATTGGTTTTAATAACTTCCCCTGTACATTCCTTGGCATTACTGTCTGTTATATCTCATTAATATTGTGTTAAAACACGGAAAAACGAGCCCTTAGGTATACACTTCTTTCCCTTATTTCATTGAACGAGGGTCTCGTACTGGCAGACTTGGTGTGTTTAGGTTGTATAAGAGGGACAATTAATCAGCTGCCCGCTCATAATAAGTTCACGTGCTACGTGACGCCAAACATGCGCATAAGAGTGTTCTCACACTCGTCGTTTGGCTTATAGATGGCGCTGACTGTCACTCCTACTTCTAAATTCACAGATAAACCCAAAAAAGTGGATGGAGGGAGGGCCGCTGTGATAGCTCAGTGGTTAGAGCATCGAACGCGTAATTCGAAGGTCGTAGGTTCGATTCCTGCTCACAGTTGGTAATTTTTCATCCACTTTTCTTTCTTCTTATTTACATTCTATTGGTTTTAATAACTTCCCCTGTACATTCCTTGGCATTACTGTCTGTTATATCTCATTAATATTGTGTTAAAACACGGAAAAACGAGCCCTTAGGTATACACTTCTTTCCCTTATTTCATTGAACGAGGGTCTCGTACTGGCAGACTTGGTGTGTTTAGGTTGTATAAGAGGGACAATTAATCAGCTGCCCGCTCATAATAAGTTCACGTGCTACGTGACGCCAAACATGCGCATAAGAGTGTTCTCACACTCGTCGTTTGGCTTATAGATGGCGCTGACTGTCACTCCTACTTCTAAATTCACAGATAAACCCAAAAAAGTGGATGGAGGGAGGGCCGCTGTGATAGCTCAGTGGTTAGAGCATCGAACGCGTAATTCGAAGGTCGTAGGTTCGATTCCTGCTCACAGTTGGTAATTTTTCATCCACTTTTCTTTCTTCTTATTTACATTCTATTGGTTTTAATAACTTCCCCTGTACATTCCTTGGCATTACTGTCTGTTATATCTCATTAATATTGTGTTAAAACACGGAAAAACGAGCCCTTAGGTATACACTTCTTTCCCTTATTTCATTGAACGAGGGTCTCGTACTGGCAGACTTGGTGTGTTTAGGTTGTATAAGAGGGACAATTAATCAGCTGCCCGCTCATAATAAGTTCACGTGCTACGTGACGCCAAACATGCGCATAAGAGTGTTTTCACACTCGTCGTTTGGCTTATAGATGGCGCTGACTGTCACTCCTACTTCTAAATTCACAGATAAACCCAAAAAAGTGGATGGAGGGAGGGCCGCTGTGATAGCTCAGTGGTTAGAGCATCGAACGCGTAATTCGAAGGTCGTAGGTTCGATTCCTGCTCACAGTTGGTAATTTTTTCATCCACTTTTCTTTCTTCTTATTTACATTCCATTGGTTTTAATAACTTCCCCTGTACATTCCTTGGCATTACTGTCTGTTATATCTCATTAATATTGTGTTAAAACACGGAAAAACGAGCCCTTAGGTATACACTTCTTTCCCTTATTTCATTGAACGAGGGTCTCGTACTGGCAGACTTGGTGTGTTTAGGTTGTATAAGAGGGACAATTAATCAGCTGCCCGCTCATAATAAGTTCACGTGCTACGTGACGCCAAACATGCGCATAAGAGTGTTTTCACACTCGTCGTTTGGCTTATAGATGGCGCTGACTGTCACTCCTACTTCTAAATTCACAGATAAACCCAAAAAAGTGGATGGAGGGAGGGCCGCTGTGATAGCTCAGTGGTTAGAGCATCGAACGCGTAATTCGAAGGTCGTAGGTTCGATTCCTGCTCACAGTTGGTAATTTTTCATCCACTTTTCTTTCTTCTTATTTACATTCTATTGGTTTTAATAACTTCCCCTGTACATTCCTTGGCATTACTGTCTGTTATATCTCATTAATATTGTGTTAAAACACGGAAAAACGAGCCCTTAGGTATACACTTCTTTCCCTTATTTCATTGAACGAGGGTCTCGTACTGGCAGACTTGGTGTGTTTAGGTTGTATAAGAGGGACAATTAATCAGCTGCCCGCTCATAATAAGTTCACGTGCTACGTGACGCCAAACATGCGCATAAGAGTGTTTTCACACTCGTCGTTTGGCTTATAGATGGCGCTGACTGTCACTCCTACTTCTAAATTCACAGATAAACCCAAAAAAGTGGATGGAGGGAGGGCCGCTGTGATAGCTCAGTGGTTAGAGCATCGAACGCGTAATTCGAAGGTCGTAGGTTCGATTCCTGCTCACAGTTGGTAATTTTTTCATCCACTTTTCTTTCTTCTTATTTACATTCCATTGGTTTTAATAACTTCCCCTGTACATTCCTTGGCATTACTGTCTGTTATATCTCATTAATATTGTGTTAAAACACGGAAAAACGAGCCCTTAGGTATACACTTCTTTCCCTTATTTCATTGAACGAGGGTCTCGTACTGGCAGACTTGGTGTGTTTAGGTTGTATAAGAGGGACAATTAATCAGCTGCCCGCTCATAATAAGTTCACGTGCTACGTGACGCCAAACATGCGCATAAGAGTGTTTTCACACTCGTCGTTTGGCTTATAGATGGCGCTGACTGTCACTCCTACTTCTAAATTCACAGATAAACCCAAAAAAGTGGATGGAGGGAGGGCCGCTGTGATAGCTCAGTGGTTAGAGCATCGAACGCGTAATTCGAAGGTCGTAGGTTCGATTCCTGCTCACAGTTGGTAATTTTTTCATCCACTTTTCTTTCTTCTTATTTACATTCCATTGGTTTTAATAACTTCCCCTGTACATTCCTTGGCATTACTGTCTGTTATATCTCATTAATATTGTGTTAAAACACGGAAAAACGAGCCCTTAGGTATACACTTCTTTCCCTTATTTCATTGAACGAGGGTCTCGTACTGGCAGACTTGGTGTGTTTAGGTTGTATAAGAGGGACAATTAATCAGCTGCCCGCTCATAATAAGTTCACGTGCTACGTGACGCCAAACATGCGCATAAGAGTGTTTTCACACTCGTCGTTTGGCTTATAGATGGCGCTGACTGTCACTCCTACTTCTAAATTCACAGATAAACCCAAAAAAGTGGATGGAGGGAGGGCCGCTGTGATAGCTCAGTGGTTAGAGCATCGAACGCGTAATTCGAAGGTCGTAGGTTCGATTCCTGCTCACAGTTGGTAATTTTTCATCCACTTTTCTTTCTTCTTATTTACATTCTATTGGTTTTAATAACTTCCCCTGTACATTCCTTGGCATTACTGTCTGTTATATCTCATTAATATTGTGTTAAAACACGGAAAAACGAGCCCTTAGGTATACACTTCTTTCCCTTATTTCATTGAACGAGGGTCTCGTACTGGCAGACTTGGTGTGTTTAGGTTGTATAAGAGGGACAATTAATCAGCTGCCCGCTCATAATAAGTTCACGTGCTACGTGACGCCAAACATGCGCATAAGAGTGTTTTCACACTCGTCGTTTGGCTTATAGATGGCGCTGACTGTCACTCCTACTTCTAAATTCACAGATAAACCCAAAAAAGTGGATGGAGGGAGGGCCGCTGTGATAGCTCAGTGGTTAGAGCATCGAACGCGTAATTCGAAGGTCGTAGGTTCGATTCCTGCTCACAGTTGGTAATTTTTTCATCCACTTTTCTTTCTTCTTATTTACATTCTATTGGTTTTAATAACTTCCCCTGTACATTCCTTGGCATTACTGTCTGTTATATCTCATTAATATTGTGTTAAAACACGGAAAAACGAGCCCTTAGGTATACACTTCTTTCCCTTATTTCATTGAACGAGGGTCTCGTACTGGCAGACTTGGTGTGTTTAGGTTGTATAAGAGGGACAATTAATCAGCTGCCCGCTCATAATAAGTTCACGTGCTACGTGACGCCAAACATGCGCATAAGAGTGTTTTCACACTCGTCGTTTGGCTTATAGATGGCGCTGACTGTCACTCCTACTTCTAAATTCACAGATAAACCCAAAAAAGTGGATGGAGGGAGGGCCGCTGTGATAGCTCAGTGGTTAGAGCATCGAACGCGTAATTCGAAGGTCGTAGGTTCGATTCCTGCTCACAGTTGGTAATTTTTCATCCACTTTTCTTTCTTCTTATTTACATTCCATTGGTTTTAATAACTTCCCCTGTACATTCCTTGGCATTACTGTCTGTTATATCTCATTAATATTGTGTTAAAACACGGAAAAACGAGCCCTTAGGTATACACTTCTTTCCCTTATTTCATTGAACGAGGGTCTCGTACTGGCAGACTTGGTGTGTTTAGGTTGTATAAGAGGGACAATTAATCAGCTGCCCGCTCATAATAAGTTCACGTGCTACGTGACGCCAAACATGCGCATAAGAGTGTTTTCACACTCGTCGTTTGGCTTATAGATGGCGCTGACTGTCACTCCTACTTCTAAATTCACAGATAAACCCAAAAAAGTGGATGGAGGGAGGGCCGCTGTGATAGCTCAGTGGTTAGAGCATCGAACGCGTAATTCGAAGGTCGTAGGTTCGATTCCTGCTCACAGTTGGTAATTTTTCATCCACTTTTCTTTCTTCTTATTTACATTCTATTGGTTTTAATAACTTCCCCTGTACATTCCTTGGCATTACTGTCTGTTATATCTCATTAATATTGTGTTAAAACACGGAAAAACGAGCCCTTAGGTATACACTTCTTTCCCTTATTTCATTGAACGAGGGTCTCGTACTGGCAGACTTGGTGTGTTTAGGTTGTATAAGAGGGACAATTAATCAGCTGCCCGCTCATAATAAGTTCACGTGCTACGTGACGCCAAACATGCGCATAAGAGTGTTCTCACACTCGTCGTTTGGCTTATAGATGGCGCTGACTGTCACTCCTACTTCTAAATTCACAGATAAACCCAAAAAAGTGGATGGAGGGAGGGCCGCTGTGATAGCTCAGTGGTTAGAGCATCGAACGCGTAATTCGAAGGTCGTAGGTTCGATTCCTGCTCACAGTTGGTAATTTTTCATCCACTTTTCTTTCTTCTTATTTACATTCTATTGGTTTTAATAACTTCCCCTGTACATTCCTTGGCATTACTGTCTGTTATATCTCATTAATATTGTGTTAAAACACGGAAAAACGAGCCCTTAGGTATACACTTCTTTCCCTTATTTCATTGAACGAGGGTCTCGTACTGGCAGACTTGGTGTGTTTAGGTTGTATAAGAGGGACAATTAATCAGCTGCCCGCTCATAATAAGTTCACGTGCTACGTGACGCCAAACATGCGCATAAGAGTGTTTTCACACTCGTCGTTTGGCTTATAGATGGCGCTGACTGTCACTCCTACTTCTAAATTCACAGATAAACCCAAAAAAGTGGATGGAGGGAGGGCCGCTGTGATAGCTCAGTGGTTAGAGCATCGAACGCGTAATTCGAAGGTCGTAGGTTCGATTCCTGCTCACAGTTGGTAATTTTTCATCCACTTTTCTTTCTTCTTATTTACATTCCATTGGTTTTAATAACTTCCCCTGTACATTCCTTGGCATTACTGTCTGTTATATCTCATTAATATTGTGTTAAAACACGGAAAAACGAGCCCTTAGGTATACACTTCTTTCCCTTATTTCATTGAACGAGGGTCTCGTACTGGCAGACTTGGTGTGTTTAGGTTGTATAAGAGGGACAATTAATCAGCTGCCCGCTCATAATAAGTTCACGTGCTACGTGACGCCAAACATGCGCATAAGAGTGTTTTCACACTCGTCGTTTGGCTTATAGATGGCGCTGACTGTCACTCCTACTTCTAAATTCACAGATAAACCCAAAAAAGTGGATGGAGGGAGGGCCGCTGTGATAGCTCAGTGGTTAGAGCATCGAACGCGTAATTCGAAGGTCGTAGGTTCGATTCCTGCTCACAGTTGGTAATTTTTCATCCACTTTTCTTTCTTCTTATTTACATTCCATTGGTTTTAATAACTTCCCCTGTACATTCCTTGGCATTACTGTCTGTTATATCTCATTAATATTGTGTTAAAACACGGAAAAACGAGCCCTTAGGTATACACTTCTTTCCCTTATTTCATTGAACGAGGGTCTCGTACTGGCAGACTTGGTGTGTTTAGGTTGTATAAGAGGGACAATTAATCAGCTGCCCGCTCATAATAAGTTCACGTGCTACGTGACGCCAAACATGCGCATAAGAGTGTTTTCACACTCGTCGTTTGGCTTATAGATGGCGCTGACTGTCACTCCTACTTCTAAATTCACAGATAAACCCAAAAAAGTGGATGGAGGGAGGGCCGCTGTGATAGCTCAGTGGTTAGAGCATCGAACGCGTAATTCGAAGGTCGTAGGTTCGATTCCTGCTCACAGTTGGTAATTTTTTCATCCACTTTTCTTTCTTCTTATTTACATTCCATTGGTTTTAATAACTTCCCCTGTACATTCCTTGGCATTACTGTCTGTTATATCTCATTAATATTGTGTTAAAACACGGAAAAACGAGCCCTTAGGTATACACTTCTTTCCCTTATTTCATTGAACGAGGGTCTCGTACTGGCAGACTTGGTGTGTTTAGGTTGTATAAGAGGGACAATTAATCAGCTGCCCGCTCATAATAAGTTCACGTGCTACGTGACGCCAAACATGCGCATAAGAGTGTTTTCACACTCGTCGTTTGGCTTATAGATGGCGCTGACTGTCACTCCTACTTCTAAATTCACAGATAAACCCAAAAAAGTGGATGGAGGGAGGGCCGCTGTGATAGCTCAGTGGTTAGAGCATCGAACGCGTAATTCGAAGGTCGTAGGTTCGATTCCTGCTCACAGTTGGTAATTTTTCATCCACTTTTCTTTCTTCTTATTTACATTCCATTGGTTTTAATAACTTCCCCTGTACATTCCTTGGCATTACTGTCTGTTATATCTCATTAATATTGTGTTAAAACACGGAAAAACGAGCCCTTAGGTATACACTTCTTTCCCTTATTTCATTGAACGAGGGTCTCGTACTGGCAGACTTGGTGTGTTTAGGTTGTATAAGAGGGACAATTAATCAGCTGCCCGCTCATAATAAGTTCACGTGCTACGTGACGCCAAACATGCGCATAAGAGTGTTTTCACACTCGTCGTTTGGCTTATAGATGGCGCTGACTGTCACTCCTACTTCTAAATTCACAGATAAACCCAAAAAAGTGGATGGAGGGAGGGCCGCTGTGATAGCTCAGTGGTTAGAGCATCGAACGCGTAATTCGAAGGTCGTAGGTTCGATTCCTGCTCACAGTTGGTAATTTTTCATCCACTTTTCTTTCTTCTTATTTACATTCCATTGGTTTTAATAACTTCCCCTGTACATTCCTTGGCATTACTGTCTGTTATATCTCATTAATATTGTGTTAAAACACGGAAAAACGAGCCCTTAGGTATACACTTCTTTCCCTTATTTCATTGAACGAGGGTCTCGTACTGGCAGACTTGGTGTGTTTAGGTTGTATAAGAGGGACAATTAATCAGCTGCCCGCTCATAATAAGTTCACGTGCTACGTGACGCCAAACATGCGCATAAGAGTGTTTTCACACTCGTCGTTTGGCTTATAGATGGCGCTGACTGTCACTCCTACTTCTAAATTCACAGATAAACCCAAAAAAGTGGATGGAGGGAGGGCCGCTGTGATAGCTCAGTGGTTAGAGCATCGAACGCGTAATTCGAAGGTCGTAGGTTCGATTCCTGCTCACAGTTGGTAATTTTTTCATCCACTTTTCTTTCTTCTTATTTACATTCCATTGGTTTTAATAACTTCCCCTGTACATTCCTTGGCATTACTGTCTGTTATATCTCATTAATATTGTGTTAAAACACGGAAAAACGAGCCCTTAGGTATACACTTCTTTCCCTTATTTCATTGAACGAGGGTCTCGTACTGGCAGACTTGGTGTGTTTAGGTTGTATAAGAGGGACAATTAATCAGCTGCCCGCTCATAATAAGTTCACGTGCTACGTGACGCCAAACATGCGCATAAGAGTGTTTTCACACTCGTCGTTTGGCTTATAGATGGCGCTGACTGTCACTCCTACTTCTAAATTCACAGATAAACCCAAAAAAGTGGATGGAGGGAGGGCCGCTGTGATAGCTCAGTGGTTAGAGCATCGAACGCGTAATTCGAAGGTCGTAGGTTCGATTCCTGCTCACAGTTGGTAATTTTTTCATCCACTTTTCTTTCTTCTTATTTACATTCCATTGGTTTTAATAACTTCCCCTGTACATTCCTTGGCATTACTGTCTGTTATATCTCATTAATATTGTGTTAAAACACGGAAAAACGAGCCCTTAGGTATACACTTCTTTCCCTTATTTCATTGAACGAGGGTCTCGTACTGGCAGACTTGGTGTGTTTAGGTTGTATAAGAGGGACAATTAATCAGCTGCCCGCTCATAATAAGTTCACGTGCTACGTGACGCCAAACATGCGCATAAGAGTGTTTTCACACTCGTCGTTTGGCTTATAGATGGCGCTGACTGTCACTCCTACTTCTAAATTCACAGATAAACCCAAAAAAGTGGATGGAGGGAGGGCCGCTGTGATAGCTCAGTGGTTAGAGCATCGAACGCGTAATTCGAAGGTCGTAGGTTCGATTCCTGCTCACAGTTGGTAATTTTTTCATCCACTTTTCTTTCTTCTTATTTACATTCCATTGGTTTTAATAACTTCCCCTGTACATTCCTTGGCATTACTGTCTGTTATATCTCATTAATATTGTGTTAAAACACGGAAAAACGAGCCCTTAGGTATACACTTCTTTCCCTTATTTCATTGAACGAGGGTCTCGTACTGGCAGACTTGGTGTGTTTAGGTTGTATAAGAGGGACAATTAATCAGCTGCCCGCTCATAATAAGTTCACGTGCTACGTGACGCCAAACATGCGCATAAGAGTGTTTTCACACTCGTCGTTTGGCTTATAGATGGCGCTGACTGTCACTCCTACTTCTAAATTCACAGATAAACCCAAAAAAGTGGATGGAGGGAGGGCCGCTGTGATAGCTCAGTGGTTAGAGCATCGAACGCGTAATTCGAAGGTCGTAGGTTCGATTCCTGCTCACAGTTGGTAATTTTTCATCCACTTTTCTTTCTTCTTATTTACATTCCATTGGTTTTAATAACTTCCCCTGTACATTCCTTGGCATTACTGTCTGTTATATCTCATTAATATTGTGTTAAAACACGGAAAAACGAGCCCTTAGGTATACACTTCTTTCCCTTATTTCATTGAACGAGGGTCTCGTACTGGCAGACTTGGTGTGTTTAGGTTGTATAAGAGGGACAATTAATCAGCTGCCCGCTCATAATAAGTTCACGTGCTACGTGACGCCAAACATGCGCATAAGAGTGTTTTCACACTCGTCGTTTGGCTTATAGATGGCGCTGACTGTCACTCCTACTTCTAAATTCACAGATAAACCCAAAAAAGTGGATGGAGGGAGGGCCGCTGTGATAGCTCAGTGGTTAGAGCATCGAACGCGTAATTCGAAGGTCGTAGGTTCGATTCCTGCTCACAGTTGGTAATTTTTTCATCCACTTTTCTTTCTTCTTATTTACATTCCATTGGTTTTAATAACTTCCCCTGTACATTCCTTGGCATTACTGTCTGTTATATCTCATTAATATTGTGTTAAAACACGGAAAAACGAGCCCTTAGGTATACACTTCTTTCCCTTATTTCATTGAACGAGGGTCTCGTACTGGCAGACTTGGTGTGTTTAGGTTGTATAAGAGGGACAATTAATCAGCTGCCCGCTCATAATAAGTTCACGTGCTACGTGACGCCAAACATGCGCATAAGAGTGTTTTCACACTCGTCGTTTGGCTTATAGATGGCGCTGACTGTCACTCCTACTTCTAAATTCACAGATAAACCCAAAAAAGTGGATGGAGGGAGGGCCGCTGTGATAGCTCAGTGGTTAGAGCATCGAACGCGTAATTCGAAGGTCGTAGGTTCGATTCCTGCTCACAGTTGGTAATTTTTTCATCCACTTTTCTTTCTTCTTATTTACATTCCATTGGTTTTAATAACTTCCCCTGTACATTCCTTGGCATTACTGTCTGTTATATCTCATTAATATTGTGTTAAAACACGGAAAAACGAGCCCTTAGGTATACACTTCTTTCCCTTATTTCATTGAACGAGGGTCTCGTACTGGCAGACTTGGTGTGTTTAGGTTGTATAAGAGGGACAATTAATCAGCTGCCCGCTCATAATAAGTTCACGTGCTACGTGACGCCAAACATGCGCATAAGAGTGTTTTCACACTCGTCGTTTGGCTTATAGATGGCGCTGACTGTCACTCCTACTTCTAAATTCACAGATAAACCCAAAAAAGTGGATGGAGGGAGGGCCGCTGTGATAGCTCAGTGGTTAGAGCATCGAACGCGTAATTCGAAGGTCGTAGGTTCGATTCCTGCTCACAGTTGGTAATTTTTTCATCCACTTTTCTTTCTTCTTATTTACATTCCATTGGTTTTAATAACTTCCCCTGTACATTCCTTGGCATTACTGTCTGTTATATCTCATTAATATTGTGTTAAAACACGGAAAAACGAGCCCTTAGGTATACACTTCTTTCCCTTATTTCATTGAACGAGGGTCTCGTACTGGCAGACTTGGTGTGTTTAGGTTGTATAAGAGGGACAATTAATCAGCTGCCCGCTCATAATAAGTTCACGTGCTACGTGACGCCAAACATGCGCATAAGAGTGTTTTCACACTCGTCGTTTGGCTTATAGATGGCGCTGACTGTCACTCCTACTTCTAAATTCACAGATAAACCCAAAAAAGTGGATGGAGGGAGGGCCGCTGTGATAGCTCAGTGGTTAGAGCATCGAACGCGTAATTCGAAGGTCGTAGGTTCGATTCCTGCTCACAGTTGGTAATTTTTTCATCCACTTTTCTTTCTTCTTATTTACATTCCATTGGTTTTAATAACTTCCCCTGTACATTCCTTGGCATTACTGTCTGTTATATCTCATTAATATTGTGTTAAAACACGGAAAAACGAGCCCTTAGGTATACACTTCTTTCCCTTATTTCATTGAACGAGGGTCTCGTACTGGCAGACTTGGTGTGTTTAGGTTGTATAAGAGGGACAATTAATCAGCTGCCCGCTCATAATAAGTTCACGTGCTACGTGACGCCAAACATGCGCATAAGAGTGTTTTCACACTCGTTCGTTTGGCTTATAGATGGCGCTGACTGTCACTCCTACTTCTAAATTCACAGATAAACCCAAAAAAGTGGATGGAGGGAGGGCCGCTGTGATAGCTCAGTGGTTAGAGCATCGAACGCGTAATTCGAAGGTCGTAGGTTCGATTCCTGCTCACAGTTGGTAATTTTTTCATCCACTTTTCTTTCTTCTTATTTACATTCCATTGGTTTTAATAACTTCCCCTGTACATTCCTTGGCATTACTGTCTGTTATATCTCATTAATATTGTGTTAAAACACGGAAAAACGAGCCCTTAGGTATACACTTCTTTCCCTTATTTCATTGAACGAGGGTCTCGTACTGGCAGACTTGGTGTGTTTAGGTTGTATAAGAGGGACAATTAATCAGCTGCCCGCTCATAATAAGTTCACGTGCTACGTGACGCCAAACATGCGCATAAGAGTGTTTTCACACTCGTCGTTTGGCTTATAGATGGCGCTGACTGTCACTCCTACTTCTAAATTCACAGATAAACCCAAAAAAGTGGATGGAGGGAGGGCCGCTGTGATAGCTCAGTGGTTAGAGCATCGAACGCGTAATTCGAAGGTCGTAGGTTCGATTCCTGCTCACAGTTGGTAATTTTTTCATCCACTTTTCTTTCTTCTTATTTACATTCCATTGGTTTTAATAACTTCCCCTGTACATTCCTTGGCATTACTGTCTGTTATATCTCATTAATATTGTGTTAAAACACGGAAAAACGAGCCCTTAGGTATACACTTCTTTCCCTTATTTCATTGAACGAGGGTCTCGTACTGGCAGACTTGGTGTGTTTAGGTTGTATAAGAGGGACAATTAATCAGCTGCCCGCTCATAATAAGTTCACGTGCTACGTGACGCCAAACATGCGCATAAGAGTGTTTTCACACTCGTCGTTTGGCTTATAGATGGCGCTGACTGTCACTCCTACTTCTAAATTCACAGATAAACCCAAAAAAGTGGATGGAGGGAGGGCCGCTGTGATAGCTCAGTGGTTAGAGCATCGAACGCGTAATTCGAAGGTCGTAGGTTCGATTCCTGCTCACAGTTGGTAATTTTTTCATCCACTTTTCTTTCTTCTTATTTACATTCCATTGGTTTTAATAACTTCCCCTGTACATTCCTTGGCATTACTGTCTGTTATATCTCATTAATATTGTGTTAAAACACGGAAAAACGAGCCCTTAGGTATACACTTCTTTCCCTTATTTCATTGAACGAGGGTCTCGTACTGGCAGACTTGGTGTGTTTAGGTTGTATAAGAGGGACAATTAATCAGCTGCCCGCTCATAATAAGTTCACGTGCTACGTGACGCCAAACATGCGCATAAGAGTGTTTTCACACTCGTCGTTTGGCTTATAGATGGCGCTGACTGTCACTCCTACTTCTAAATTCACAGATAAACCCAAAAAAGTGGATGGAGGGAGGGCCGCTGTGATAGCTCAGTGGTTAGAGCATCGAACGCGTAATTCGAAGGTCGTAGGTTCGATTCCTGCTCACAGTTGGTAATTTTTTCATCCACTTTTCTTTCTTCTTATTTACATTCCATTGGTTTTAATAACTTCCCCTGTACATTCCTTGGCATTACTGTCTGTTATATCTCATTAATATTGTGTTAAAACACGGAAAAACGAGCCCTTAGGTATACACTTCTTTCCCTTATTTCATTGAACGAGGGTCTCGTACTGGCAGACTTGGTGTGTTTAGGTTGTATAAGAGGGACAATTAATCAGCTGCCCGCTCATAATAAGTTCACGTGCTACGTGACGCCAAACATGCGCATAAGAGTGTTTTCACACTCGTCGTTTGGCTTATAGATGGCGCTGACTGTCACTCCTACTTCTAAATTCACAGATAAACCCAAAAAAGTGGATGGAGGGAGGGCCGCTGTGATAGCTCAGTGGTTAGAGCATCGAACGCGTAATTCGAAGGTCGTAGGTTCGATTCCTGCTCACAGTTGGTAATTTTTTCATCCACTTTTCTTTCTTCTTATTTACATTCCATTGGTTTTAATAACTTCCCCTGTACATTCCTTGGCATTACTGTCTGTTATATCTCATTAATATTGTGTTAAAACACGGAAAAACGAGCCCTTAGGTATACACTTCTTTCCCTTATTTCATTGAACGAGGGTCTCGTACTGGCAGACTTGGTGTGTTTAGGTTGTATAAGAGGGACAATTAATCAGCTGCCCGCTCATAATAAGTTCACGTGCTACGTGACGCCAAACATGCGCATAAGAGTGTTTTCACACTCGTCGTTTGGCTTATAGATGGCGCTGACTGTCACTCCTACTTCTAAATTCACAGATAAACCCAAAAAAGTGGATGGAGGGAGGGCCGCTGTGATAGCTCAGTGGTTAGAGCATCGAACGCGTAATTCGAAGGTCGTAGGTTCGATTCCTGCTCACAGTTGGTAATTTTTTCATCCACTTTTCTTTCTTCTTATTTACATTCCATTGGTTTTAATAACTTCCCCTGTACATTCCTTGGCATTACTGTCTGTTATATCTCATTAATATTGTGTTAAAACACGGAAAAACGAGCCCTTAGGTATACACTTCTTTCCCTTATTTCATTGAACGAGGGTCTCGTACTGGCAGACTTGGTGTGTTTAGGTTGTATAAGAGGGACAATTAATCAGCTGCCCGCTCATAATAAGTTCACGTGCTACGTGACGCCAAACATGCGCATAAGAGTGTTTTCACACTCGTCGTTTGGCTTATAGATGGCGCTGACTGTCACTCCTACTTCTAAATTCACAGATAAACCCAAAAAAGTGGATGGAGGGAGGGCCGCTGTGATAGCTCAGTGGTTAGAGCATCGAACGCGTAATTCGAAGGTCGTAGGTTCGATTCCTGCTCACAGTTGGTAATTTTTTCATCCACTTTTCTTTCTTCTTATTTACATTCCATTGGTTTTAATAACTTCCCCTGTACATTCCTTGGCATTACTGTCTGTTATATCTCATTAATATTGTGTTAAAACACGGAAAAACGAGCCCTTAGGTATACACTTCTTTCCCTTATTTCATTGAACGAGGGTCTCGTACTGGCAGACTTGGTGTGTTTAGGTTGTATAAGAGGGACAATTAATCAGCTGCCCGCTCATAATAAGTTCACGTGCTACGTGACGCCAAACATGCGCATAAGAGTGTTTTCACACTCGTCGTTTGGCTTATAGATGGCGCTGACTGTCACTCCTACTTCTAAATTCACAGATAAACCCAAAAAAGTGGATGGAGGGAGGGCCGCTGTGATAGCTCAGTGGTTAGAGCATCGAACGCGTAATTCGAAGGTCGTAGGTTCGATTCCTGCTCACAGTTGGTAATTTTTTCATCCACTTTTCTTTCTTCTTATTTACATTCCATTGGTTTTAATAACTTCCCCTGTACATTCCTTGGCATTACTGTCTGTTATATCTCATTAATATTGTGTTAAAACACGGAAAAACGAGCCCTTAGGTATACACTTCTTTCCCTTATTTCATTGAACGAGGGTCTCGTACTGGCAGACTTGGTGTGTTTAGGTTGTATAAGAGGGACAATTAATCAGCTGCCCGCTCATAATAAGTTCACGTGCTACGTGACGCCAAACATGCGCATAAGAGTGTTTTCACACTCGTCGTTTGGCTTATAGATGGCGCTGACTGTCACTCCTACTTCTAAATTCACAGATAAACCCAAAAAAGTGGATGGAGGGAGGGCCGCTGTGATAGCTCAGTGGTTAGAGCATCGAACGCGTAATTCGAAGGTCGTAGGTTCGATTCCTGCTCACAGTTGGTAATTTTTTCATCCACTTTTCTTTCTTCTTATTTACATTCCATTGGTTTTAATAACTTCCCCTGTACATTCCTTGGCATTACTGTCTGTTATATCTCATTAATATTGTGTTAAAACACGGAAAAACGAGCCCTTAGGTATACACTTCTTTCCCTTATTTCATTGAACGAGGGTCTCGTACTGGCAGACTTGGTGTGTTTAGGTTGTATAAGAGGGACAATTAATCAGCTGCCCGCTCATAATAAGTTCACGTGCTACGTGACGCCAAACATGCGCATAAGAGTGTTTTCACACTCGTCGTTTGGCTTATAGATGGCGCTGACTGTCACTCCTACTTCTAAATTCACAGATAAACCCAAAAAAGTGGATGGAGGGAGGGCCGCTGTGATAGCTCAGTGGTTAGAGCATCGAACGCGTAATTCGAAGGTCGTAGGTTCGATTCCTGCTCACAGTTGGTAATTTTTTCATCCACTTTTCTTTCTTCTTATTTACATTCCATTGGTTTTAATAACTTCCCCTGTACATTCCTTGGCATTACTGTCTGTTATATCTCATTAATATTGTGTTAAAACACGGAAAAACGAGCCCTTAGGTATACACTTCTTTCCCTTATTTCATTGAACGAGGGTCTCGTACTGGCAGACTTGGTGTGTTTAGGTTGTATAAGAGGGACAATTAATCAGCTGCCCGCTCATAATAAGTTCACGTGCTACGTGACGCCAAACATGCGCATAAGAGTGTTTTCACACTCGTCGTTTGGCTTATAGATGGCGCTGACTGTCACTCCTACTTCTAAATTCACAGATAAACCCAAAAAAGTGGATGGAGGGAGGGCCGCTGTGATAGCTCAGTGGTTAGAGCATCGAACGCGTAATTCGAAGGTCGTAGGTTCGATTCCTGCTCACAGTTGGTAATTTTTTCATCCACTTTTCTTTCTTCTTATTTACATTCCATTGGTTTTAATAACTTCCCCTGTACATTCCTTGGCATTACTGTCTGTTATATCTCATTAATATTGTGTTAAAACACGAAAAACGAGCCATTAGGATACACTTCGTTCCCTTATTTCATTGAACGAGGGTCTCGTACTGCAGACCTTGGTGCTGTTTAGGTTGTACTAAGATGGACAATTAATCAAGCTTGCCCCGCCTCATAATAAGTTCACAGTGCTACGTGACGCCAAACATGCGCATAAGAGTGTTTTCACACTCGTTGTTTGGCCTATAGATGGCGCTGACAGTCACTTCTACTTCTAAATTTCACAGATAAACCCAACAAAAGGGATGGCGGGAGGGCCCGCTTGTATAGCTCAGTGGTTAGAGGCATCGGAACGCGTAATTCGAAGGTCGTAGGTTCGATTCCTGCTCACAGTTTGGTGATGTTTCATCCACTTTCTTTCTTCTTATTTACATTCCATTGCTTTTTAATAACTTCCCCTGTACATTCCTTGGCATTACTGTCTGTTATATTCTCATTAATATTGTGTTAAAACACGGAAAAACGAAGCCCTTAGGTATACACTCTTTTCCCTTATTCCATTGAACGAGGGTCTCGTACTGGCAGACTTGGTGTGTTTCGGTTGTATAAGAGGGACAATTATTCAGCTGCCCGCTCATAATAAGTTCACGTGCTACGTGACGCCAAACATGCGCATAAGAGTGTTTCACACTCGTTGTTTGGCCTATAGATGGCGCTGACGTCACTCCTACTTCTAAATTCACAGATAAACCCAAAAAAAGTGGATGGAGGGAGGGCCGCTGTGATAGCTCAGTGGTTAGAGCATCGAACGCGTAATTCGAAGGTCGTAGGTTCGATTCCTGCTCACAGTTGGTGATTGTTTCATCCACTTTTCTTTCTTCTTATTTACATTCCATTGGTTTTAATAACTTCCCCTGTACATTCCTTGGCATTACTGTCTGTTATATCTCATTAATATTGTGTTAAAACACGGAAAAACGAGCCCTTAGGTATACACTTCTTCCCTTATTTCATTGAACGAGGGTCTCGTACTGGCAGACTTGGTGTGTTTAGGTTGTATAAGAGGGACAATTAATCAGCTGCCCGCTCATAATAAGTTCACGTGCTACGTGACGCCAAACATGCGCATAAGAGTGTTTTCACACTCGTTGTATTGGCCTATAGATGGCGCTGACAGTCACTCCTACTTCTAAATTCACAGATAAACCCAAAAAAGTGGATGGAGGGAGGGCCGCTGTGATAGCTCAGTGGTTAGAGCATCGAACGCGTAATTCGAAGGTCGTAGGTTCGATTCCTGCTCACAGTTGGTGATTGTTTCATCCACTTTTCTTTCTTCTTATTTACATTCCATTGGTTTTAATAACTTCCCCTGTACATTCCTTGGCATTACTGTCTGTTATATCTCATTAATATTGTGTTAAAAACACGGAAAAACGAGCCCTTAGGTATACACTTCTTTCCCTTATTTCATTGAACGAGGGTCTCGTACTGGCAGACTTGGTGTGTTTAGGTTGTATAAGAGGGACAATTAATCAGCTAGCCCGCTCATAATAAGTTCACGTGCTACGTGACGCCAAACATGCGCATAAGAGTGTTTTAACACTCGTTGTTTGGCCTATAGATGGCGCTGACAGTCACTCCTACTTCTAAATTCACAGATAAACCCAAAAAAGTGGATGGAGGGAGGGCCGCTGTGATAGCTCAGTGGTTAGAGCATCGAACGCGTAATTCGAAGGTCGTAGGTTCGATTCCTGCTCACAGTTGGTGATTGTTTCATCCACTTTTCTTTCTTCTTATTTACATTCCATTGGTTTTAATAACTTCCCCTGTACATTCCTTGGCATTACTGTCTGTTATATCTCATTATATTGTGTTAAAACACGGAAAAACGAGCCCTTAGGTATACACTTCTTTCCCTTATTTCATTGAACGAGGGTCTCGTACTGGCAGACTTGGTGTGTTTAGGTTGTATAAGAGGGACAGTTAATCAGCAGCCCGCTCATAATAAGTTCACGTGCTACGTGACGCCAAACATGCGCATAAGAGTGTTTTCACACTCGTTGTTTGGCCTATAGATGGCGCTGACAGTCACTCCTACTTCTAAATTCACAGATAAACCAAAAAAGTGGATGTAGGGAGGGCCGCTGTGATAGCTCAGTGGGTTAGAGCATCGAACGCGTAATTCGAAGGTCGTAGGTTCGATTCCTGCTCACAGTTGGTGATTGTTTCATCCACTTTTCTTTCTTCTTATTTACATTCCATTGGTTTTAATAACCTTCCCCGGTACATTCCTTGGCATTACTGTCTGTTATATCTCATTAATATTGTGTTAAAACACGGAAAACGAGCCCTTAGGTATACACTTCTTTCCCTTATTTCATTGAACGAGGGTCTCGTACTGGCAGACTTGGTGTGTTTAGGTTGTATAAGAGGACAATTAATCAGCTGCCCGCTCATAATAAGTTCACGTGCTACGTGACGCCAAACATGCGCATAAGAGTGTTTTCACACTCGTTGTTTGGCCTATAGATGGCGCTGACAGTCACTCCTACTTCTAAATTCACAGATAAACCCAAAAAAGTGGATGGAGGGAGGGCCGCTGTGATAGCTCAGTGGTTAGAGCATCGAACGCGTAATTCGAAGGTCGTAGGTTCGATTCCTGCTCACAGTTGGTGATTGTTTCATCCACTTTTCTTTCTTCTTATTTACATTCCATTGGTTTTAATAACTTCCCTGTACATTCCTTGGCATTACTGTCTGTTATATCTCATTAATATTGTGTTAAAACACGGAAAAACGAGCCCTTAGGTATACACTTCTTTCCCTTATTTCATTGAACGAGGGTCTCGTACTGGCAGACTTGGTGTGTTTAGGTTGTATAAGAGGGACAATTAATCAGCTGCCCGCTCATAATAAGTTCACGTGCTACGTGACGCCAAACATGCACATAAGAGTGTTTTCACACTCGTTGTTTGGCCTATAGATGGCGCTGACAGTCACTCCTACTTCTAAATTCACAGATAAACCCAAAAAAGTGGATGGAGGGAGGGCCGCTGTGATAGCTCAGTGGTTAGAGCATCGAACGCGTAATTCGAAGGTCGTAGGTTCGATTCCTGCTCACAGTTGGTGATTGTTTCATCCACTTTTCTTTCTTCTTATTTACATTCCATTGGTTTTAATAACTTCCCCTGTACATTCCTTGGCATTACTGTCTGTTCTATCTCATTAATATTGTGTTAAAACACGGAAAAACGAGCCCTTAGGTATACACTTCTTTCCCTTATTTCATTGAACGAGGGTCTCGTACTGGCAGACTTGGTGTGTTTAGGTTGTATAAGAGGGACAATTAATCAGCTGCCCGCTCATAATAAGTTCACGTGCTACGTGACGCCAAACATGCGCATAAGAGTGTTTTCACACTCGTTGTTTGGCCTATAGATGGCGCTGACAGTCACTCCTAATTCTAAATTCACAGATAAACCCAAAAAAGTGGATGGAGGGAGGGCCGCTGTGATAGCTCAGTGGTTAGAGCATCGAACGCGTAATTCGAAGGTCGTAGGCTCGATTCCTGGTCACAGTTGGTGATTGTTTCATCCACTTTTCTTTCTTCTTATTTACATTAACACGGAGTCGGCGCAGAAGGCTGTCAGCTGATCCTCGGCTGGCTTTATAAGCGCTGAGATTCTCGTCTCCCACACAGTCCGGCAGCGGTGCACAAAGCGATCAGACGGCAAAAATACATCTGCAATTCTTTGCAGGAAATTTCCACGTGTACGCTTCGGTTGGACGCTACGGCAAAACTACCCTTCATCGACGTATGGCCCGCAACGCATCGAGAACCGGCATCTTGACGCTGCTGGCCTGATTGCTGGAACAAGATAACACGGAGTCGGCGCAGAAGGCTGTCAGCTGATCCTCGGCTGGCTTTATAAGCGCTGAGATTCTCGTCTCCCACACAGTCCGGCAGCGGTGCACAAAGCGATCAGACGGCAAAAATACATCTGCAATTCTTTGCAGGTAAGAAAGAGGTATCCCTCGACTACTTTCCTTGCTTTTTGCACTGCTGCCGGACAAACATTTTTTTTTGTACTTGTCAAGTGAAGTTCCTATCATGAGTAAGGGTGACAAGAAAGAAATCGCAACGTTAATCTCTGATTTTCAACGGGAAATACGTGCCGAGATAAGGTCACTAAAAGAAAGCCTGAAATTTTGCTGCGATACATGCGATGAAGTAAAGAAAATAGGAACCGATATCAGGGCACTAAGAGCGGAAGTAAAAGAACTGGTTTCTCAGAACGAAAAACTAAAAGCCGAGAATCATCGGCTTGAAAAGAAAGTTGAAGAACTTGAGCAATATCAAAGAAGTAACAATCTTGAGATAAAGGGTGCACCAGAGGAACTTGACTCAACTATCATCGTGAAAAAGATAGGTGAGCTTGTGGGCGAGCCAATATCTGACAGTGACATCAACATCTGTCACAGGGTGTCGACGGCAAAAAGGAATGAACGGAACATCGTTGTCCGGCTCATCTCGCGCAACAAACGTAATGCGGTGCTCGCAAAAGCAAAGAAACAAAGGATCCTTTCTAGTCACCTCGATTACGAGGGAGCGGAAAGCGTTATTTATGTTAACGAGCACCTGACGCGACAGAACAAGCAGCTTCTTGGCGCAGCCATAGCAAAAAAGAAATCTGCAAAATGGAAATTCGTATGGTCTAGTGGAGGAAAAATTCTTGCGCGCAAAGATGAAACGTCAGATGTAATCCGGATAACAAGCCCAATTGATTTAGGTCTCATTAAGTAAAGAAAGGGGAAGGGAAGGAGAAGAGAAGGCGGATTTTTTTTTTTTTACTCCAGATAAGAGTTTTTTTTTCTGAGTTCACCATGACTACTATAGAAACAACAATACCAATAATTAATGATGCCTCCTTTACCATACTACATCAAAATATAAGAAGTATTAGGAACAAGCATGAAGCATTTGATGTCTTTATGAGTTCTCTTCACGTGGACATCGATGCAATATTGTTTACAGAGACATGGCTGTGTAATACTGACATGTCTCCTCAGTTCACTAACTATAATATAGCACGCTTGGATCGCGCAGGAAGAGGTGGAGGGTTGGCTATATACTTGCGGCAGCGATATTGTTTTCAAATGCTTGATGATCTTTCTGTGAGTATTGGTGACATAGAGTGCCTAGCAATAGAAACAAATTCTTCTGTACTTGCCGTGGTGTATAGACCCCCAACTGGATATAAGAGGCATTTTCTCAGTCATATGGAAAACCTCATGCATTGTTTTAATGAGATAAAAAAACCATATTTTATCATGGGTGATGTAAATATTAATATGATGAGTGAAGAGCTGTACGCGCTTGACTTGAAAAACCTTGTAGCATCATATGGATGTCGGAATGCCATTATATATCCAACCCGTATTACTCAAAATAGTTCCACGTCACTTGACGTCTGTATAACAAGCCTAAATAGCTGCGATTACACCTCGGGCATACTGTGCTCAGACCTAAGTGACCACCTACCTATCTACATTTCTACACAAAACCTCCAGCATAAAATTAAATGTCCAAATATCGCGCGGTATAGATATATTGATGACAAATCACTGCTTAAGTTTACCGAATTAATTGAACGTGCTGACTGGTCACCTGTGTATGTGCAATGCAATCCAGATAGCGCATATAATACTTTCCTAGCTATTTTCCTTGAGTGCTATGATATTGCTTTCCCGATACAACAGATCAGAACACGAAAGGGTAAGAACAGAAAACCATGGATAAACAGTGACCTCCTGAAACGAATCAAGCAGAAAAACGCGCTTTTTCACAGGTTTCTTGCTACTAGAGATATTGCAATATTGCGTGAATTCAAGCGATTCCGCAACAAACTAAATAGTGACACTAGGAAGGCTAAACTTGCCTATTATGAAGCCACCTTCTCACGTATAAAATCAGAACCGGCAAAAATATGGAAACAAGTTATTTCCTTAACTGGGAGAACAGCAACGTCAAATACACCTAAACAAGTAAAAGTCAACAATATCATTCTGGAGGGTAAGGAACTGGCGAACGCAATTAACCAATACTTTGTAAATGTGGCTGTTTGTGATGAAGACTCAACACAATATGAAGATGAAACAAGTAGTTGCATGAACTCTCTCGTACTACACGAAGTATTACCCGAGGAAGTCTACCGATATATAAAAGAACTAAAGACAAACGTTGCGAGTGGTTATGATGACGTAAGGGTGGCTCCAGTTAAGGCTGTCGCATCTATACTTAGCCCCGTATTAGCATATCTGGTAAATTATTCCTTTCTTATTGGAATCTTTCCAACAAAACTTAAGGTGGCCAAAGTTACACCCATTCATAAAGGTGGCAACACTACTGAATTAACAAACTATCGTCCGATATCCGTATTACCTGTATTCTCAAAAATTTATGAAAAATGTATAAATACGCGCCTTATGAAATATCTTGAGAAGTACAATATCTTATCACCGCATCAATATGGTTTTCGCAAAAATAAAACCACGGAAGAGGCACTAATTGATGTAAAAAGCCGCATAATAGAAAATATTGAAAATAAAATGTTCACGTTAGGTGTCTTCCTTGACTTGCGTAAAGCGTTCGATTCTGTTGACCATAATATCTTACTGTTGAAATTAAGCCGCTATGGAATTCGTGGAATAGTCTCTGATTTATTTAAAAGCTATTTATCATCCAGACAACAATTTGTTAGCATAGACAGTAAAAAGTCAGACTATTTAAGCGTAAAGAAAGGAGTTCCGCAGGGGTCCATTTTAGGCCCCGTGCTTTTCCTTTTATATATAAATGATATTACAGAGGTTCAGTATACACCCGAAATTAAAATGTTCGCTGACGACACAAGTATATTTTTCACAGGCTCCACCATTCAGGAAGTAGAAGCTTCGACAAATGTATATCTCTCGAAACTTTCAGGCTGGCTAACAAAAAACAAACTAAAATTAAACACACAAAAAACAAAATTTATTATGTTCAGGCCCATTAACAAGCACATCAGTGATAATATAGTAATCTTGTTTGACAATCAGCGACTCGAACAAGTCAGCACACAAAAATTCCTTGGAGTCTGGTTTCATGAGCACTTAACATGGACACCGCACGTAAATAGTCTCTTGGTAGATCTAGCTCGTTCTGTAGGGTGCTTGAGTAAAATTGCTTTCCTCCTCCCTTCATGGTTATGCAAATCATTATATTATAGCATGTTTTACTCCAAACTTCTATACGGAATGCTTGTATGGGAAACAACAACTAAGACCAATTACGATTGAATATTAATCTTGCAAAAGCGCGCGCTCCGTGTAATAGAAAAATATAAAGGTCACCCCAAGGACTTAGACACTCAGCCGCTTTTTCTTAAACATGGAATTCTATCTGCTAGGAAAGTATATAATCTTAAACTGATGCAACACATCCACAAACATAAACTACAGGATTCCTTTCCACGCACTGTATCAACAACATATGGCTTCAGAAATTCTACCCGCAAAACTAAGAAAACACGCACGAACTATGGCAAGCAGGCTATTGATTATAAGATCATACAATTGCTAAACCTTCACGAATCGAATATAGACTTTACCCTGAAAACTAAACAATTTAAATGTCATCATAAATCCTTTCTTCTTTTGACTAAAGACATAGTAGATCCATAGGCTTTTATATTTAGGAATACTTGTATACTGAGTTGATTTTTTTCTTACTGTGAACAATGATACTTAAACAGAATCGTTTGATACCAAAATTGTTTCCTGTTTATGTAAAACATATTCTGAATGTATATCATGTAGATATAAGCTGTGTAACTAAATAAGATATGTATAATGTCACTTATTTGTATATGTATGTTACTGATGTGTGAATATGTGTAATATGGCACTTATGCAGACTGTATCAGGAGGTCAAGACCTCGTCAGGCTATTTAGCCTTTAGTCTTTGCCTCCCGCAGGGAAGTTTTTGTATTTTTTTTCCTGCAAATAAACTAAACTGTCAAACTGTCAAACATTCCATTGGTTTTAATAACTTCCCCTGTACATTCCTTGGCATTACTGTCTGTTATATCTCATTAATATTGTGTTAAAACAAGGAAAAACGAGCCCTTAGGTATACACTTCTTTCCCTTATTTCATTGAACGAGGGTCTCGTACTGGCAGACTTGTTGTGTTTAGGTTGTATAAGAGGGACAATTAATCAGCTGCCCGCTCATAATAAGTTCACGTGCTACGTGACGCCAAACATGCGCATAAGAGTGTTTTCACACTCGTGTTTTGGCCTATAGATGGCGCTGACAGTCACTCCTACTTCTAAATTCACAGATCAACCCAAAAAAGTGGATGGAGGGAGGGCCGCTGTGATAGCTCAGTGGTTAGAGCATCGAACGCGTAATTCGAAGGTCGTAGGTTCGATTCCTGCTCACAGTTGGTGATTGTTTCATCCACTTTTCTTTCTTCCTATTTACATTCCATTGGTTTTAATAACTTCCTCTGTACATTCCTTGGCATTACTGTCTGTTATATCTCATTAATATTGTGTTAAAACACGGAAAAACGAGCCCTTAGGTATACACTTCTTTCCCTTATTTCATTGAACGAGGGTCTCGTACTGGCAGACTTGGTGTGTTTAGGTTGTATAAGAGGGACAATTAATCAGTTGCCCGCTCATAATAAGTTCACGTGCTACGTGACGCCAAACATGCGCATAAGAGTGTTTTCACACTCGTTGTTTGGCCTATAGATGGCGCTGACAGTCACTCCTACTTCTAAATTCACAGATAAACCCAAAAAAGTGGATGTAGGGAGGGCCGCTGTGATAGCTCAGTGGTTAGAGCATCGAACGCGTAATTCGAAGGTCGTAGGTTCGATTCCTGCTCACAGTTGGTGATTGTTTCATCCACTTTTCTTTCTTCTTATTTACATTCCATTGGTTTTAATAACTTCCCCTGTACATTCCTTGGCATACTGTCTGTTATATCTCATTAATATTGTGTTAAAACACGGAAAAACGAGCCCTTAGGTATACACTTCTTTCCCTTATTTCATTGAACGAGGGTCTCGTACTGGCAGACTTGGTGTGTTTAGGTTGTATAAGAGGGACAATTAATCAGCTGCCCGCTCATAATAAGTTCACGTGCTACGTGACGCCAAACATGCGCATAAGAGTGTTTTCACACTCGTTGTTTGGCCTATAGATGGCGCTGACAGTCACTCCTACTTCTAAATTCACAGATAAACCCAAAAAAGTGGATAGAGGGAGGGCCGCTGTGATAGCTCAGTGGTTAGAGCATCGAACGCGTAATTCGAAGGTCGTAGGTTCGATTCCTGCTCACAGTTGGTGATTGTTTCATCCACTTTTCTTTCTTCTTATTTACATTCCATTGGTTTTAATAACTTCCCCTGTACATTCCTTGGCATTACTGTCTGTTATATCTCATTAATATTGTGTTAAAACACGGAAAAACGAGCCCTTAGGTATACACTTCTTTCCCTTATTTCATTGAACGAGGGTCTCGTACTGGCAGACTTGGTGTGTTTAGGTTGTATAAGAGGGACAATTAATCAGCTGCCCGCTCATAATAAGTTCACGTGCTACGTGACGCCAAACATGCGCATAAGAGTGTTTTCACACTCGTTGTTTGGCCTATAGATGGCGCTGACAGTCACTCCTACTTCTAAATTCACAGATAAACCCAAAAAAGTGGATGGAGGGAGGGCCGCTGTGATAGCTCAGTGGTTAGAGCATAGAATGCGTAATTCGAAGGTCGTAGGTTCGATTCCTGCTCACAGTTGGTGATTGTTTCATCCACTTTTCTTTCTTCTTATTTACATTCCATTGGTTTTAATAACTTCCCCTGTACATTCCTTGGCATTACTGTCTGTTATATCTCATTAATATTGTGTTAAAACACGGGAAAAACGAGCCCTTAGGTATACACTTCTTTCCCTTATTCCATTGAACGAGGGTCTCGTACTGGCAGACTTGGTGTGTTTAGGTTGTATAAGAGGGCCAATTAATCAGCTGCCCGCTCATAATAAGTTCACGTGCTACGTGACGCCAAACATGCGCATAAGAGTGTTTTCACACTCGTTGTTTGGCCTATAGATGGCGCTGACAGTCACTCCTAATTCTAAATTCACAGATAAACCCAAAAAAGTGGATGGAGGGAGGGCCGCTGTGATAGCTCAGTGGTTAGAGCATCGAACGCGTAATTCGAAGGTCGTAGGTTCGATTCCTGCTCACAGTTGGTGATTGTTTCATCCACTTTTCTTTCTTCTTATTTACATTCCATTGGCTTTTAATAACTTCCCCTGTACATTCCTTGGCATTACTGTCTGTTATATCTCATTAATATTGTGTTAAAACACGGAAAAACGAGCCCTTAGGTATACACTTCTTTCCCTTATTCCATTGAACGAGGGTCTCGTACTGGCAGACTTGGTGTGTTTAGGTTGTATAAGAGGGACAATTAATCAGCTGCCCGCTCATAATAAGTTCACGTGCTACGTGACGCCAAACATGCGCATAAGAGTGTTTTCACCCTCGTTGTTTGGCCTATAGATGGCGCTGACAGTCACTCCTAATTCTAAATTCACAGATAAACCCAAAAAAGTGGATGGAGGGAGGGCCGCTGTGATAGCTCAGTGGTTAGAGCATCGAACGCGTAATTCGAAGGTCGTAGGTTCGATTCCTGCTCACAGTTGGTGATTGTTTCATCCACTTTTCTTTCTTCATATTTACATTCCATTGGTTTTAATAACTTCCCCTGTACATTCCTTGGCATTACTGTCTGTTATATCTCATTAATATTGTGTTAAAACACGGAAAAACGAGCCCTTAGGTATACACTTCTTTCCCTTATTTCATTGAACGAGGGTCTCGTACTGGCAGACTTGGTGTGTTTAGGTTGTATAAGAGGGACAATTAATCAGCTGCCCGCTCATAATAAGTTCACGTGCTACGTGACGCCAAACATGCGCATAAGAGTGTTTTCACACTCGTTGTTTGGCCTATAGATGGCGCTGACAGTCACTCCTACTTCTAAATTCACAGATAAACCCAAAAAAGTGGATGGAGGGAGGGCCGCTGTGATAGCTCAGTGGTTAGAGCATCGAACGCGTAATTCGAAGGTCGTAGGTTCGATTCCTGCTCACAGTTGGTGATTGTTTCATCCACTTTTCTTTCTTCTTATTTACATTCCATTGGTTTTAATAACTTCCCCTGTACATTCCTTGGCATTACTGTCTGTTATATCTCATTAATATTGTGTTAAAACACGGAAAAACGAGCCCTTAGGTATACACTTCTTTCCCTTATTTCATTGAACGAGGGTCTCGTACTGGCAGACTTGGTGTGTTTAGGTTGTATAAGAGGGACAAGTTAATCAGCAGCCCGCTCATAATAAGTTCACGTGCTACGTGACGCCAAACATGCGCATAAGAGTGTTTTCACACTCGTTGTTTGGCCTATAGATGCGCTGACAGTCACTCCTACTTCTAAATTCACAGATAAACCAAAAAAAGTGGATGTAGGGAGGGCCGCTGTGATGCTCAGTGGTTAGAGCATCGAACGA
>WOVY01001314.1:0-22577 GCA_013436015.1 Rhipicephalus annulatus | reverse complement strand
AACAACGCCTCGGGTTTGGAATGAAAGGTCGGACATGGAGTTTTACATAGCCAGTTTCGAGACTTTCAGGTAAAGTGGTTGAATTGAAGGTGAGTATCAAGTGCTTTGTTGCTATTTCATTGTTGGTACGTCTGATTTTGATGCGCTGGACATGTATCACACCTTGGTCTTCCATCCATCAAGAAGCTCTTCATCACTCAGTGTCATCAAGTCTTCGTCGATACCACGCCCCTTCACTGTATTCATAGTACGATGTGCGCTCACCGAGACGGGGATTACCAAAGGCTACAAGGTGCGAGAGTTTATTGTACTGTTCTTTGTCTTTTAGTTCGAGAAGCAGATCACCACTTGCCATCTTCGTGGCCTTATCACCGGTTCCAATGGTTTCTCTCAAGCATTAGCTACAAGGAAGGGTGAGATTGTTCTAGCTTTTGTAGATGATATTCGCAGTGGAGAACATGGTATTTGGAAAAGTTTCTCTGTTTTTGGGCAAAGTAGTAGAGTTGCGTCGGTGCGTACCCTTTTCGAGGCACGATCAGTTAGAGAGGGGGTCGAGGATCCCATGGGAAAATGTGGATTTTTCGGTAACAGCGCCTACCACCCACCACGGAGTCCAAACAGGGACGTGGCAGAGCATGTGGGCATGTCTGCGCAACGCCAGCAGTACGCAGTTACTATAACCCAATATGTTTACCCTAGTTTGGATAACCACACAAGGTTAACCCTGCCGCCAGGAAAAATCGGAGTAAAATGAAGTGAGGAGAAGACAGGAAAGATGTAAAGTGAGAACAAAAGACGAAGATATAGGGAGAGAGAGATAGGAAAGGCGACTGCCGATTTCCCCTGGGTGGGTCAGCCCAGAGGTGCCGTCTACGTGAAGCCAGGGCCCAAGGGGTGTGTTGCCTCTGCCGGGGGCCTTTAAGGTCCAATCACCCGGCGTCGGCTCAACCCCCAGGATCCCCTTTTCCCGGACACGGCTCAGCCACGCACGGCTAGGCGTGGGAGGGAGTCAAAACTCCCCGTTAGCTCGGGTCCGTGGTGTCGCTACAAACCCGTCGTCAGAAATTTCCCTTCAATGCTGTTTTCCTGAAATTAGCACGATTGTATCTTTTTATTCAATAGCGTTATTAGTAAGTATAAGATTTGTCAGTATTATAAACAGCATGTGAGCAAGTGAAAGTGTAGTGTTGAATTTCACCACTCTGTCGTAAATCCTTTTTTGAAATAGAGGCCTGCAGAATAGGAAAAAAAAAAGTTTTTTTGGTTTGATTTTGAGAATTTCAATAAAAATATCCGCACTACTCAAAGAAGCGCGAAATACCCAAATAAGCACAAATACGCATCTATTGAGCTAAATAAATTTGAATTATGTAGCTATAATAGATTTGTGAATGTCATCGCAAAGTTTAAAAAAAGAACAGCAGAGCAGGTAAGCATCCCCCTCCAACCTCTTCGTTATTATGATCTACTGTGCTTCGAAAATTTTCTTTCCATGAAAATCAATTGCGGATCTCTTGTTTCCACTCATAAGCAAAATTACATGAAATTTTGAATGAAGTTTAAAAGGTCGACCGGCCATATGCTCTGTTCGATCTTACGTGGAATCACCATGAGAAGTTTACTTGCTTCATTTCAATAAGTGAAACTGGCACTGAAGCAAATATTCTGGGTGCAACGCTTTACGAAAATCAAGCAATGAATCTACAGCAGTCACGCAGGAGTAATAATATTTGCAGGAGCTTTACGTGCCACAACTGCGACATGCTCATGAGGCGTGCCATATACACGAAGACTGAACTGGAAACTGTGTTTCAGCATGTGCTTAGTGCGTAGCGGGCGTCTCTCATTCTCCGTCACGGCAAAGAGGGTGCCGAAAATGTCAACCATCTGGAGTTTTCACGTGAATTTCCACCTGATTATACGCATCTATATCTATAAGTATTCTAAGATTTTTCGCCCACTTCAAAATGCAGTAGTAGAGCCGTGGTCACTATCAAAGCGGTGTCCATCAGATCAGCATACGCCCTCCGTAACCACCGTCAGCAATTCTGAAAAAAAAACAAAGGTAATTCTCGCATTGCCAGCAAAGTTTTTATTAGAAAAAACTACATTTTCTGCAACAATGTACGAAAAGACATGACAGAGCTCGTACAATTTAAATGATATCAATGGTGCCAAGATATGTCCTGAAATACTATTGCATACTTGACCGCATCATGCGCACGCATTTTCGCGTAGATTACGCAATACTTATGGTGCCCGATAAATAGGTGGGGCTGAAGGGTGAACTACACATAAAAACATTTTACTCGACTCTTACAGAAGCTACCAAAGTGGTTTCAGTTCCGACTGTAGCTTCTGCTTACTTTTATGCATCAATTTACCGTCATGTTTTTGTCGGGCCTACTATTATATGTACCACCCTGCTGAAATCACCAAATTGTGATTGCAGTAACTGTAAATAAATAGTAATTATAAATAATGTGTTCAGTACATTAGTCATGGAGCAGGAAAGGAATGTGCTTGTAACTACATAGTAAACACTCCGAGATTGTACTGTTCAGTATCCCTTGCGGAAGCTCTTTCGCTTTCTTTTATTTTTTGCGTCAATGTGCATAAAGAGCTAAGCATACTTCCATAGAGAAAAGAGCACCAGATGCTCGGGACGGACAGCACAGTTACAGTGTAAGCTGGAGGAGCGGCTTTTGAACACCTTTTTGTAATTTAGTGTTAGCATCTTATTTCCTGGCATATCTCATTGCAGGTGTCTTATTTTATAAGGTACTCAGCATAGTCCGTAAACTGTACCTCAAACATTGCCTGCTTCAACGGACAGCGTGCCCCTAATTGTTTTTGAACTACTACTTGACAAGATTTATTAACGAGCTTCGCAACTCCAGATTGTGCAGCATCGTGTGTTAACCAAAAGATTTGCTACACCTAGAAAATTGTGTCTTTATGTTTTGGCTCATTTCAATCGCCTTGATATATTACAAATAGTAAAAGATAAATTATTTATGTAACAATTCATCTAGCGAGATTCATTGCGAACATGTGAAGTAAATTTCATAGTGTTATTGTGCTCATTACAAATGCTTTATGCAAAGATAGTCGAATGTGCAACGGCTCCTCCTCTTTGTTGATATATGTGTTGAAGGCCTGCGCAGCAATAAAGCAGCTATCGAACGGGGACCTTGGCGTACGATGTAAGGGTAACATGTTCATCTTCAAACCAATTTTTAAACCTACACTGGTTATTCACGTGTACATCCCAAGTACGTAGTGCTTCCTCTAGAGCCCGGATGTTTGTCAGAATTCAGAGGTTCATTTTGCGAAGAAGAGTGAATGCACCATAATTATTGCCTATATTAAATGAAAAATATTGATGATATTCACCTTTCTACTCAATGGTCTCTCCTGATGTATGTGTAAACATGGCAACGGCAGGAACACTAATCATGCTGTAGCCAAGAAAAAAAGTGATGCAGAATATTTTGTATTAGTCTATAAACAGGTATCTATTGAGAATATTCCAGTAGTTGCTAACGTGAGGTCATTACTGGCAGCAATATGCTTTTATTTTTTATTTTTTCTTCCGGGAAAAAGAAAAAACTGATGTTCACGTTTGGTTGCCATCGTATACAGTGTTTACATCTTAAACCCTCTCACAGTTCAGGACAAGAGCGTAGGTTGAAAATCTAGGTGAATTACACGCTTGATACATGTAGCATTTTATTTTTAACAGCAGATTGTTTAAGCTTCATTTCCAGCCTGGCCGACGGCCTCTCAGAATCGGAACACATGTGTCAAGCCCGCGGAAACAAAGCATTGCCATATATATATATATATATATATATGGCACAACGGGAGCGTGTCAACAAGGATAAATACATTTATTCCCAACAGTTTTCGATTCGAGAGGGTCCTCCCTTCATACTCATCCCCTGATGAAGGGAGGACCCCTCTCGAAACTGTGGGGAAATAAATATATTTATCCTCTTTGACAACACTCCCGTTGTGCCATATCCCATAACCTTCACGAAGACTAACTGGCCCATTGAATTATTGCTCCCACTATATATATATATATATAATATATATATATATATAATATATATATATATATATATATATATATTTATATATATATATATATATATATATCGACCCGATAGCCTGATATAGCAAGAAGGGAGCAAGAGGACTGAGGAAGAGGTAAAGTAAATAAAAGGAGTTGGGGTAGGCCACCAGCATCGTGCTTCCAGAGTCTTCTCGTGTGCGCCAGTAATTAATCTGCATTTTGTTTTCTTCAGCTAAGCAATAACATTCGTTTATACCTTAAAGCTATACAATTCGCATTTCTTCGCACAGTGCCCGAAGTGGTCTAGTTTGTAAATGTTACTAGGGAAGTGACAATAAAATGCATCATGGAACTAGAATAGCATTCTGTAGATCACCGTATAAGTAGGTCTGTTTCATGAAATCGGTCATTGTCACGTTTTGAGCCTTAGTCACCAGAGCCCCCTCTAATTTGACTACTCTATTAATAAGACTAGTGTAGTTGCAAAGTAACAGAGCTTTTGTGGAAAGAAATAGAAATTTTAAGCGGCTTTCGCCCCACTAAATGCTCATATTAAATTATTGATCCCAGATGGTAGGGTTACATTCTTGGTGCTGAGGTGTACGTGACGAACTACTGAAGCAACAGCTGAGTTTTAGTGCCGGAAAGCAACACAGTAACACAATAGTTACCTACGGCATTTTTTCAATAATGGTGTACAACAGCATAACTCACTCCTAACATTTTTTTTTCAGTTAGCTTGCCACGACATACATCCACTACATACAATACATCTCAGCAACCTGGTTTTACATTTATCAACGAAAACGTTCACTCTTTACAATTTTGTGAAGCCCCCTTGAGAGGTACAAACTGACAAAAATATTACCCAGCGTTGTGCATTTAGATGGGCTTTTGTTTTCTTTCTGTTTTTGCCTGCGTTTTTATTATTATAAACAGGCGTCACCATGTGTATAAAACGATCACTGTACCGTGTAGAAGGACCCGTGAAAGACACACTACGCTCAACCTTTCCTCGCTGGTCACCCCACTGGCAAAAAATAGTTGAAGCCAGCCACGCGCATTGTCATCCCATATGTGCCGTGCTCCAGTGAAGAACTCTCCGCGATTCTCGGAAAATCAGGGGTCGAGGTGGTTCGCAAGCCTGCTTCGATGCTCACCCGCTTGCTACCATGGCCGAAGGAAGAAGCAACACGAGCGAGTAGTCTGCAAGTTGCCGTGTTCAGAGTGTCCAGCCAGCTACGTGGACAAAAGCAAATATTTCCGTTCAGAAAGCCCGTGGAGCGGCCGACAGGCTTAGACTGCCATTCCTGACGTGGGAGTCAGCCGCTGAGCGCTGACGTGCACCTTGCCGGGAAGCAATAAACTTTCGCGCCCACTCGTTAAGATTACGCCAACTCAAGAACGGCGCCAGGAAGGCAGAAGTGCAACGCGGCGCTTTTGCAGAGCCCTTGAGCAGCCCGACATTATGATTGATTTCTACAGCTTTTCTGTTCTAGAAACAGGTGGGAATTTCGGAAGGAGGTTCTCGCGCGAATCCTGCCACATTTACAACATGCCAACAAGCTTGAACCGCTTTCTAGGAACAATCTCCTCAGTATACGTTCACGGCTTTTGAAACGTGTCGGAAACGGGAAGCCGCCGCTTTGGCTAAACAAGACATGGATATTCTTTTATGACAAAACAGAGACAGAACCCGAGAAATTTACCAAGTCGTTCCTCACACCCCAGGCCCGTCTACGTACTTCCCAACTTCTTAAATCTTCTACCGAGCCCAACAGATTTCTGTCAAAATGCTTACATTTAACCTTATAGGATTCACAATCCACAAATTAACGACCTCCAAAAAGCAAAAATAAACAAAAAATGTTGCGCAAAAAATGTGGCTGCTAAAATGTTGCTTGTACTGTGCAGGTCATGGAGCTTGGTGTCCACGACTTTCACAATCAATTTTTATAAATGTTGAATTGCGAATATTTACCTAAACGTCGTATATATATATATATATATATATATATATATATTTATTATATTGGTTTTATTGGCGCAAGGGCCATGTTTGGCCAAAGAGCGCCATAAAATTATAAAAGTGTAATAATTGTCAGTGTATAACAATGGTATTTAGGGATGTGAGCAATGATAATGTTACGTGGCTGTATAGTGGCCTAAAATTCCGCGCTCCAAGGCAGGTAAAAAAAAAAAAAAAAAAAACATAGATACTAAAATCATGAGCATGACGTGACACTTGAAGTGAGGATGAATGATAGACGGTCATAGTAATAAAATCATAAAAGGATAATAGCACAACTGCCTTGTCAACGACCCTTGTGTCCAAGGGACGCCAGGCAGGTGCTTTTTAATGTAGTTACCGCAGCAGCAACCTCCACTTGGAGGTCGTGCTACGGATTTCCTGGAAATATGACATGAAAATTATTTATATCTTTTAAAAATGCGAGCAATGATTTGTGCTTAAAAACAGGCTCTTTACCTATAAACATTGACGGATGCAGTGGCATTTGATGTCGGTGAAGAAGTAGAAAGTGTTTTTGTCTAAGAGCATCCAATTCCTTGCATTCAATTAAAATATGAAGAACGCTGAGTGGGTCACCACATCTGTCACACACGGGAGGATCACCACCAGACAAAAGGTGTGAATGAGTGCTATGGGTGTGTCCTATTTGTAGTCTTGTGAGTATTACTTGAGTGTGGCGTGACCTTGATATTGGACGGCCAAGTTCCAAGGCTCGGTTTGATAACATGTAATTTATTTCGCGTTTGCTTATCCCATGAAAGCTGCCAGTGCGCCCTGAGCTTCTGTTTTACGAATTGTTTGAGTTCTAACGCAGAGACAGCCATAGATGCATTAGTGTTAGCGTTGTCCTTAGCTGAGGCAGCCAGTTGGTCCGCTAACACATTTCCCCGGATTTCGCGGTGCCCTGGCACCCAGCACAATACAACTTGTTTTTTGAGCGAGTATATGGTGCACAGAAGAGAGTAAAGCATCAAAAAGACAGGATTTTTATGTTTTTTGAGGGTCTTCAAAGCTTTTATGACACTCAGAGAGTCGGTGAATATTATCGCACGTTGTAGCTTTAGTTCCTTTATGTGTTTAGCGGCCACAAGTATAGCATAGGCCTCCGCTGTGAATATGCTTGAATTAGGGTGGAGAATGCCAGAATCTGAAAAGGATGGACCAACGGCAGCATAGGACACGCCACTATCAGACTTGGAAGCATCCGTAAAGAATTCAGGACAGTTGTATTTGTGCTGCAATTCGAGAAAGTGAGTGTGTATATGTGCTATAGGCGCATGCTTCGTAACTTCAACAAATGATGTATCACAGTCTATGGGCTGCCACTGCCACGGCGGCAGACATGGAACGGGAGCCATCAGACTGTGTTCAATAAGTGGCACACCCGTTTGTTCAGCGAGGCTCCTCACACGAAGTGAGTAAGGCTGTTGAAACGAAGGACGGTTCTCGAAAAGCGTACAACTTGACAAGTCATTGATAGTCGTGTGTGAAGGGTGTTCTTTGTCTGCGTTCGTTTTTAAATAGTATATAAAAGACATGTATGTTCTTTGCAGGTGCAATGACCACTCATTGGATTCGACATACAAACTCTCCACGGGACTAGTGCGAAAAGCTCCCGTAGACAGACGGATGCCCAAATGGTGGACTGGGTCAAGCATTTTCAGAGCACTTGGGGTGGCAGACTGATATATTATTGCCCCATAATCCAGGCGCGTTCGAACGAGGCTTTTGTAGAGATTGATCAAACAATTTCGGTCACTCCCCCATGATGTGCGTGAGAGTACTTTCAGAATGTTCATTGTTTTTATACATTTGTTTTTAATATACTTGATGTGTGATGTAAATGTGAGTTTAGAATCCAAAATTAGGCCTAGAAATTTATGCTCGGCCTCTACAGGTAACCGCTGGCCAAGCAAGTCAATTTCGGGATTTGGGTGGAGGCCTCTCTTTCTAGAAAAGAGCACACAGGTGCTCTTCTCTGGACTTAACCTGAACCCGTTTTGGTCAGCCCACTTGGATACTTTGTTCAGACAAAGCTGGACATGCCGCTCACACACTGCAAGATTACATGACCTAAAGCCTACCTGGATATCATCCACATACATTGAATAGAATGTGTTATGTGGAATGCAGAGTCGTAATGAATTCATTTTTATAATAAAGAGGGTGCAACTCAGGACACCACCCTGGGGTACTCCCGTTTCTTGAATAAACGACCTGGACAAGACATTCCCAATACGAACACGGAATGTTCGCTCGGATAAGTAGCTCTTTATGATATTCAACATATTGCCATGAATACCAATGTCTGACAGATCTCTAAGGATGCCGTAGCGCCATGTGGTGTCATATGCTTTTTCCATGTCAAGAAACACACAGAGACAGTACTGTTTGTGGATGAACGCATCGCGGATGTATGCTTCAATGCGTATGAGATGGTCTGTAGTAGATCGGTCCTCTCTAAAACCACATTGAAAGGGGTCAAGAAGTTTGTTGGTTTCTAGAAAATGCATAAGTCTTTTGTTTATCATTTTCTCGAACACCTTGCACAGGCAGCTCGTAAGGGCTATTGGACGGTAACTTGTAACTGAAGAGGGGTCCTTGCCTTCCTTTAGAATAGGAACAACAATGGCCTCCCTCCACGTAGACGGCAGGTACCCAGCAGCCCAGATAGTGTTATACAGAGCAAGTAAACTGATTTCGGTGTCATCGTGAAGGTGTTTGAGCATGTCATACATAATTCTGTCTGGTCCCGGCGCTGTGCTGTGGCACGCATTGAGGGCCGTCCTAAGTTCGGCAATTTTAAATGGAGTATTATACTGTTCGTTTGTTTTGGTCTTCAACTCTAGTGTTTTCCGTTCTGTCATTTCTTTATGTTTTAAGAAAGATTTTGAGTAGTGCGCAGAACTGGAAATGCGCTCAAAGTGCTTGCCAAGGCTGTTGGCCTGGTCCTCCAGTGTGTTCCCTTGACTCACTAAAGGCAGAGGATATGCTTGCTGCCCCTTAAGACTTCTGAGGCTGCTCCAGACTTTCTTTTCATTGGTGTAGGAGTTAATTCCGGAGAGAAACTTGACCCAACTCTCCCTTCTTGCCTGACGTCGTGTTCGCCTACCCAGTGATTTCACTTTTTTAAATTCGACGAGGTTTTCTGCGTTTGGATATCGGCGCAGGATGCCCCAGGCTTTATTTTGTTTCCTACGCGCTTCTCTACAGTCATCGTTCCACCAGGGAACACGTCGTTTACACGAGTGCCCATTTGTTTGCGGGATACACTTTTCAGCAGCATCCAGAATAAACGCACTGAAGAATGCTACTGCGCAATCAATGTCACAATTTGTGATAAAGTCACGAGGTAAAAGTGTCAATTCTTGAAATTTCTCCCAGTCAGCGGATGCTATTTTCCATTTGGGCATATGAGGAGGAACCTCATGCGATAATGTCAAGTTTAACATAGCAGGAAAGTGGTCACTGCCGTACGAATTCATGACCACGTTCCATTCTAACTCGGTAAAGAGAGAGGGAGAACCAAGCGCCAAGTCTATCGATGAGTATGAGTTGTGATGAATGTTGTAATAGGTAGGCTGTTTTTTATTGAAGAGGCATGCTCCGGAGCACAGGAGGAATTGCTCTATCAGTCGGCCTCTCGCATCGCACCGGGCATCCCCCCACAGAGTGTTGTGAGCATTGAAATCACCAACAACAATGTAGGGTGCCGGCAGCTGGTCAATGAGGTGATGAAAATCTGTGCGGTTAAGTTTGTAGCTTGGTGGTATGTATAGTGAACACACAGTGACTAGTTTGTCAAATAGAATGACGCGGACTGACACTGCTTCGAGTGCCGTCTGAAGAATAAGAGGTCGGCAAGGCACGGATTTTTGTACTATTATAGCTACACCGCCGGATGAAGCAGTTGCCTCATCCCGATCCTTGCGGAACACGGCATATTGTCTAAGAAAGTTTGTTTGAGATGGCTTCAGATGTGTCTCTTGGATGCACAGCACCTTGGGATTGTGTTTATGTAAAAGTTCTGTAATGTCATCAAGATTGTGGAGAAGACCCCTAGCATTCCAGTGCATTATTTGTGTAGCCATTTTGAGTGAGTTTTTATGCTGTGCGTCGAAGTAGACAACCTTAGCTTAGGAGGCCTTTTCAGGCCCCCTAATGCGTGGTTTTTCTTTTTTGGCAGGCTCCTTAGAGCCACGCCAATCTTTCGGCGTCTGAGGCGCCGATACACTTTGTGTTGTGTCCATCATCTCGGAAGAGACGCTGGACGCCCGCTCGCGGTGCCCGCGTGCGGTTGTGAGAGACTTCGGGCCCTCTGCCTTGGCAGGTGGCCCGAAAACTGCAGACCCAGAGGCCTGCATGGCTGTTTGGCTAGTGGTGGTGTCCATTGCCTCCTGCGAGGCACTGGACACCCGCTCCAAAGAGCGATCTGTGTGTAGCGTAGACTTCGCCTCAGTCGACGAAGTCTTTGACCCCACCGGGCAAGAGGTTGTTGGGACCTCCTTAGCCTCCTTGTTGCCCTGGCTGCTGCCAGGGCTTGCAGAGGCCACCGGTGTGGACTGGTTTGCTGCGGGCAGGGCAGCGCTGGCTGTTCCCGCCAGAGGGGCAGGTGGCTCTGACCTGGCCACGCTAGGCATGGTCCAGGTAGCCACCAAGGGCCGTTGTGGTGCCGCCCCTCGTTGCACCACTTCAGCGAAGGAGGCTCTTAGTGCGAATGAAGGTGAAACTCTCTGTCGTGCTTCACGGAACGTAATATTTTCGTTAACTTTTATGGTGATAATTTCTTTTTCTCTCTTCCAGGCTGGGCACGCTCTGGAATATGCGGCATGGCTGCCTTTGCAGTTTGCACAGTGTACCTCATCGTTTTGGCACTTATCAGTTTCGTGACCTGTTATGCCGCATTTGCCACAAGTCAGCTGACCTCGGCAGGTCTGAGATCCGTGTCCAAATCGCTGGCATTTAAAACAACGTCTCGGGTTAGGAACATACGGTCGCACAGAGAGTTTTACGTAGCCGGTCTCGATTGTTTTAGGTAGGATGCTTGAATTGAATGTAAGTATTAGGTGCTTTGTTGCGGTTTCAGTGTTGTTGCGTCTGATTTTTATGCGCTGCACATGTAATATGCCTTGGTCTTTCCATCCGTCTAGGAGTTCCTCTTCACTTAGTGTCTTAAGGTCTTCATCGGATACTACGCCCTTCACTGTGTTCATGGTACGATGTGCAGTAACTGATACAGGGATATTGCCAAAGGCTACGAGGTGTGAGAGTTTGTCGTACTGTTCCTTGTCTTTTAGTTCGAGGAGAATGTCCCCACTTGCCATCTTTGAGGCCTTATAGCCGGTTCCAATGGTGTCTTTAAGGCACTTGGCCACTAGAAAAGGTGATATTGCTCTGGCTTTGGTTGATGATTGTTCGCAGTGAAGGACATGGTATTTTGGAAATGTTTCAATGTTTTGAGGGAAAAACAAAGATGATGCATCGGTGCGTACTCTTTTCGGAGCACGATCAGTTACAGGGGGGTTTTGAGGTCCCATGAAAAATTGGCTTCTTCGGCATCGGCGCCTACCACCCACCACGGAGCCCAACAAGGGGACGCGGCAGAACATGTGAACAAGCCTGCCCTTCGCCAGCAGTACGCCGTTGCTATAACCGAATATGGTTTATCCTAGGCAGGATAGCCACACAAGGTTAACCCTTGCCGCCATGAAAAATCGGAAGTAAATGGAAGAGAGAAGAAGACAGGACAGATTTAAAGACGAGAAAAGACTAAGATATAGGAAGAGAGAGATAGGAAAAGGCGACTGCCGATTTCCCCTGGGTGGGTCAGCCCAGGGGTGCCGTCTACGTGAAGCCGGGGCCAAAGGGGTGTGTTGCCTCTGCCGGGGGGCCTTAAAGGTCCAATCACCCAGCGTCGGCTCAACCCCCAGGATCCCCTTTTCCCCGGACACGGCAAAGCCACGCACGGCTAGGCGTGGGAGGGAGCCGAAACTCCCCCGTTAGCTCGGGTCCGTGGTGTCGCTACACACCAAACGCCTACTTGCGCAGGCGCCCCTGCGGGGTATATATATATATATATATATATGAAAGTAGATGCGCTTTCACATAACAACTGTTTATTGTGCTGACGTTTCGACGGGAACCCTGTCTTTTTCAAGGCATAATAATATTTACACAAGTTTTGTGTCTCATAGCCTGTCGAGACAGGAGGGAAGGGGTTAAAAGAAAAGTAAAAGAAAAAAAAGAAAAGCGAGAGAGAAAAAAAAGAAGAAACAGCGAAACGGGAGGAGAAACATCAAATTAAATATAGAAAATCTAGGAGAAGAAGCAAGACCGACACGGCGTAATTAGAAAGGGGCAGCATCTCAACAGAGTAGGGACGATGTAGATGAGCAATGTCATCATTGTCAACAATACCTCCCCCGCACCCACTCTTCCCCAAGTGGGCAGTGTTTTCCGTGTAGTCCGCTGGCGGCTCGTTCCTCTTTGAAGTTTAAGACAAGTTAATGGGGACAGCTTGAGCGCTTCGAGCGCGTGCTGGTGGCGTCCGGAGGAATGAAAAAGCCGGTGATTGAGGCGCCGCCATCGATATTCATTATATGCAATGGCTCCTTGTCAGTGAAAGAACAGAATGTGCGTAAAAAATTAAAGAAAAAAGAACAGGAAAGGGCGGGGGGGAGACTGTACGACATCCGGGACAGTCTCCACACAGTTGCGGCTCACAGGGAAGACATGCGCGCATGTATGAAAAAGTCAACGAAACCACCTAGATGTCAGTTCCTTGTCAGTGAAGGAACAGAATGTGCGATAAAACTTAAAGAAGGAAAAAAAGAAAAGAAAAGGGGGGGGGGGAACGTAGGACATACGGCACCACTTATCTGTGCGGTCCGGCTGTGCTTGGTGAGGCAAATCATTTCTATGTTGTCAGATGCATAGGCTAAAAGCTTTGTTAGCGGGCCATATTATTGTCGTAATGAAACCGGACTGATTAGAGAGAAGCGTTTGCGTCTTTAGCAGTCGTAACGCTGACAGAGTGCCTGGGTGTTCATTTATTCCGTATTTTATCGTGTTAAATTTGTAGATAAAATAAGATTCCCGTTGTTCCCGTTCTCTGATTGTTCGAGTTGTTTTCTAGTAGTGTAATCCTGATGTCATCAAAGCTGTGGTCTTTTAATGTGCAGTGTTTTGAAAGTGGAAGGCCTGGCAGAGATTGTACATGTGCCCGATGGTATATATATATATATATATATATATATATATATATATATATATATATATATATATATATAAAGGGAAAGAAGTGTATACTTAACGGCTCGTTTTTCCGTGTTTTAACACAATATTAATGAGATATAACAGACAGTAATGCCAAGGAATGTACAGGGAAAGTTATTAAAACCAATAGAATGTAAATAAGAAGAAAGAAAAGTGGATGAAAAAATTACCAACTGTGAGCAGGAATCGAACCTACGACCTTCGAATTACGCGTTCGATGCTCTAACCACTGAGCTATCACAGCGGCCCTCTCTCCATCCACTTTTTTGGGTTTTATCTGTGAATTTAGAAGTAGGAGTGACAGTCAGTGCCATCTATAAGCCAAACAACGAGTGTGAAAACACTCTTATGCGCATGTTTGGCGCCACGTAGCACGTGAACTTATTATGAGCGGGCAGCTGATTAATTGTCCCTCCTATACAACCTAAACACACCAAGTCTGCCAGTACGAGACCCTCGTTCAATGAAATAAGGGAAAGAAGTGTATACCTAAGGGCTCGTTTTTCCGTGTTTTAACACAATATTAATGAGATATAACAGACAGTAATGCCAAGGAATGTACAGGGGAAGTTATTAAAACCAATAGAATGTAAATAAGAAGAAAGAAAAGTGGATGAAAAAATTACCAACTGTGAGCAGGAATCGAACCTACGACCTTACGTAGGTTCGATTCCTGCTCACAGTTGGTAATTTTTTCATCCACTTTTCTTTCTTCTTATTTACATTCTATTGGTTTTAATAACTTCCCCTGTGCATTCCTTAGCATTACTGTCTGTTAGATCTCATATATATATATATATATATATATATATATATATATATATATATATATATATATATATATATATATATATGTGTGTGTGTGTGTGTGTGTGTGTGTGTGTGTGTGTTTTGCTTTGCTAATAAGCACCTGAAGTAGCAGATATATACTTTGTGTAATCAATTGGTCTGCGTTCGTGCCATCGTCATTCATGGAGCGTGCTTGTCTTGGAAGGTGGTACTACAAAGAAATAATTGAAGGAATTCAAGCACACCCGCCTGGGTTTTTGTAAATCGGCTAACTTTGGCAACGTTGGTCGATATGAAGGCGTGGAGATACTTTTGTATCACCCGAAAAGCTATAGCATTACCAAAAAATCTGGTGGTGGTCAGAACCCCCTCATCCACATATAGTGACCATCCTGAACGTCACCAAAGTGCACGTTGAAGGCCTTGAGGAATCTACTAGAGCACTGTGTGCTTAGTAAAACTCTTGGCGCACACAAAATATCCTAAATGTGAAGGTGTTATCACTCAGCGTGGGAACTATGTATCCTTCTTTTACCGACATTGTCCAAGTCCCGTCCCTCTGAGGCTATGCTTCTGAATCATGGTGCAGTGTATAATACTGAGCAAACACTTGTACTCGAGCATATATAGGAATAGACGGCAGTGATGTCGTCAATCATATGTTTTTATGAGTCTTTCTGTCGTCGGAGTTTTATAGATGCCACCACAAACCGAATCACAGTAACCAAACTTGTAGTCAATTTGTAGTAATCCAATAGGTACTCAATTTGTAGTCAATTTGTAGAATTGAGTCATGTAAAATACTCCGAAAATATTGAGCCTGTGAAATATTCCGAGAAAAGTGAAACATTTCTGTCGTTGATAGAGTGGTGGCCTATAGCAAGAAACATACCTGCAAAATACGACGCAGTTGATTTGTAATCAAACATGCGCTGCAAATATATTGTGTAATGTGTCTAAAAATATAAACATCCTTGGATACTTATTGTGAGGCCTTAATGAATCAATAAAAAAAAGTTTTCTTGAATAACACAAACACCTCAATATATTGTGTGAAACGTATATGCATGTCTCAATTAAAACGTACAAAATTATGCTGTGCAAATCTGCGAACTTTACCTGCAAACGAATGCGGATGACAAGATCATAAGAATACAAGGCACGTATATGCATGCATAATATAATTTTATATTCACTGTGGAGATATTCAAACAAAGGACGAAAAAATGAAATAATTACATTGAAAGTACTTTTGTTTTTTGTCCTTTATCAAGCCTCAACACTTTTCTTGGTGTGAAAAAGATCCTATCACCGTTTCGGGCCATAAATTAATAAAGCTACATCTTTCAGTTCTCTCAAGCATAGAACCATGGTTGTGCTATGAACACCTCATTACTATCAAAACTAACTACAGCTGCGAAAATTCTACGGGCGCCTGGCCAAGGCGGGAGTGCGTGGATGCATGTGTTTATGTGGTGGTGGTAGTGGTTAGAAGATGAGAAAAGGCACCTAATTTCGGCAACCCGGTCGGGAGCACGGTGCAGCGCCTCGCACACATACAAACTACTTGCATGGACATAATGAAGTATGGTTAAACACCTGCTTCTTCTCCCCCTCTAGAAGAAAAGTTTCGTACATTGTGCTGCCCCAGACAATTAAAAAAATCAACATATAAACAAACACGAATATTTACATATAAGCAGACGCTTACGGCAATGACGTAAGTACAAATATGATAAAAGAAAGTGTCATCAGCAATACTCATATTCGTAGTAGCCTATGCTACTTAACAGTTTATTACGTGCTTTTAAACGACCCCATGACCACAGTATACCTCAAGAAAGCAAGAAAATCATGATCGGTAATGCGTTCAGTAAGAGTTAGAAGCTCTTGAATTGGATTCGCGGCACTTTATTAATATTAAAAAAGTAGAACAAAAACAAAATAATAAGGCTTAACGTATATATCTTTGTTATTTCAGTTCTGCGTACAATATCGCACTTTTTAGTAATGCCGGCGATGCTTCACGAAAAAAATAATTTGGAGATGTAGAAGAAATACACGTTAAAGTCTGACTAAAGAGGGTCCCGAAGAAAACAAAAATGATGTTAGGCGGTCCGGCGAAAACGCGGAATTAGGAGACTAATAGTAAAGCCACCCCTCCCACTATGTTTCTCTAATTCACCAAAAAATAAGGTTAGGTTGATTCGCAATTACCGTTAGTCATTTGCAGCACATGCACGGCAATCACAATGCCGAAAAGCTTCAAGCAGAAATTCAAAATATTTCAGTAATAAAATACGGGCCTAAAACATGAATAAATTACTGCACGTGGCCTGAAAAGCATCACGAAGCTTAAGCGGTACTACAAGATCTAATAAACTTTACATATAGAGAGGGTGGACACGCCCACACGCACGCATTGTTCATCTCACAATATTAAATGCGAAGCATTGCAGTGGTTGTCCCAGCAAGATGTGGTACCATCAGCTTTAGGACTGACCACTCCCCGGCATCTACAGCAGCGGAACAAGCTGCTTTGCGTGCTGCACTTTGTGTGGTAAGTCAGGAACCACCGCAACAATAGTCAATTTTCAGCGACTCAAGGGCCCGTATTCACAAACGCTCCTTCACTCAAGGGCCTCCCCTCGACTTGACGAAGTCAAGGCGGAGCGTGTTCCTCCACTCAAGGAGCCGCTGCGTTTCATGAACGCTCCTTCACACTTCCTTCGCCAAGGAAGGCCTTGAAAATGCTCCCTTCACTTGAGTAAACTGCATGCGCCGAGAAAAAGCGCCTGATAACGAGAGTTTTTCATAATTCTGGTTAAGAATTGCCTATATCTGTACATTAAAGGAACGCTTCTTCTAGTTATTCTTTTTTATAAATTGACATTACAGTAAAATACATGCATTTAGAGTGTAGCATGGTTTTTTTAAGCCTTGTACTGGTAGAGTTAGCGAATCCCCGCTTCAAGTCTGGCAACAGTCGCACCCCGGGCAGCTGAACGAACAGCTGACCGCATTGTAATCATAGCAGCAGCGACCTCTCTTGAGAGGTCGCGCTACGCAAGGCCTGGGTATAATACATGGTAAAAATTAACATCTCTTAAAAAAGCTAACAATGATTTATGGGTGAAAGTGGTTCCCTACCGACAAACATTGCAGGGTGCAAAGGTATATGTTGTCGGTAGGGTAATGGGAAGTGTTGTTTTCTTAGAGTGTCTAACTGTTTACATTGGATTAAACGTGAAGAACTGTTAAAGCCTCACCACATTTTTCACACAATGGTGGATCACCACCGGATAAAAGATATGTGTGTGTCGTGTATGTGTGCCCTATCCTGAGTCTTGTTAGTGTTACCTCTGTTAGACGTGATTTTGATACTGGTGGCCAATGACCAAGGTGTGGCTTGATAACGTGTAGTTTTGTTTTGTGTGTGTGTATCCACTTGCTTGCCAGTAGTCCCTGAGGTTTAGTTTGAGAGACGGCTTAAGATCAAGGGCCGGGATTGATATGGATGTAATGGCCGGTGCTCTCATGGACGGATGCAGCGAGCTGATCCGCCCTCACGTTGCCCTTGGATCTCACGGTGCCCTGGCACCCAGCACACTACAACATGTTGTTTGTGCGTGTAGAGTGTGCACAAAATGGAGTAAAGTGAGACAAGGACTGGGTTTTTTTGTTTTTTAGGACTGTGCAGAGCCGTTACCACACTGAGGGAGTCTGTATAAATTACTGCTTTTTGTATTTGTAATTGTTTGATGTGTTTAGCTGCCACCAGTATCGCGTGAGCTTCCGCTGTGAAGATACTTGTGCGTGGATGTAGAGGGCCAGCATCCGAAAAGGATGGGCCGACAGCAGCGTAGGACACAGAGGAGTTAGACTTAGAGGGATCTGTAAAAACTCAGACGTGTGTATTTGTGTTGAAGTTCCAGGAAATATGTTCGATATGAGCAATGGGCGCATGTTTTGTAACTTCTGAAAAGACACACATCACAGTCTATAGTCTGCCACTGCCACGGTGGCGGGTATGCTACAGGAGCCATTAAACTGTGTTCAAGTGACACTTTCAGTTTCTTCAGCTAGACACTTCAGGCGAATTGCGAATGAGAGGGCTGCCTCATCGAAGGCCTGTTTTGAAACAGAGTTGAGCTCGACAAATCATTAATTGCTAGAGTATGAGGGGTGCTTCTTGTCTGCTTTTCACCTTAAGGAAATAAACAAAGGACATGTAAGTTCTCTGCAGATGTTCGCGACCAACTCATTTGACTCAACATAAAGGCTTTCTACGGGGCTGGTGCGAAAAGCACCCGTAGAAAGGCGGATGCCCAAATGGTGCACGGGGGTCAAGCATCTTCAAGGGCACTTTGAGTGGCAGACTGATAGACAATGGCCCCATAATCTAAGCGGGTGCAAATGAGGCTTCTATAGAGGTTCATGAGGGCATTGCCTATCTCTACCCCCACGTAGTACGTGACAACACTTTTATAACATTCATGGCTTTTAAACATTTTGTTTTTAAATACTTGATGTGCGGTACGAAGGTCAACTTGTTGTCCAAGATTAAGCCTAAGAATTTATGCTCGGCTTTGACGGACAGACGTTGCCCGTTCAGCCGAATGTCAGGTTCCGAAAGCATGCCTCTCTTTCGAGAGAACAAGACACACGTGCTTTTTTGTGGGTTAAGTCGAAATCCGTTTTCGTCTGCCCATTTGGAGACCTTATTTTAAACCCATCTGAACCTGCCGCTCACACATGGCTAAGTTGCATGACTTGAAGCCAAATGAACGTCGTCGACATATGTACAATAGAACATCATGCGGGGAATGGACAAGTGCAAAGAATTCATTTTGATGATAAAAAGTGTGCAACTAAGCACACCACCTTGAGGCACGCCTGTTTCCTGGACAAATGTTTGGGAGAGCACACTGCCTAGACGGACACGGAATGTCCGGTTTGACAGGTAACTTTCGATTATATGAAACATTCTTCCGCACACACCAAGGTGGGACAGGTCTCTTAGAATTCCGAAACGCCATGTTGTATCATACGCCTTTTCGATATCGAGGAACACAGAGAGAAAATATTGTTTATGGACGAAGGCGTCCCTTATCTGTGCCTCGATACGAACGAGGTGGTCTGTGGTGGATCTACTTTCTCGAAACCCGCACTGAAATGGGTCGAGCAAATTGTTTGTTTCAAGGACATGTACAAGTCGGCAGTTTATCATTTTTTCGAAGACTTTGCACAAGCAGCTTGTAAGTACAATAGGCCTATAACTTGAAGGTAAAGAAAGGTCCTTGCCCTCTTTCAAAATGGGATGAATAATAGCCTCTTTCCAGGAGGTAGGGATAGTGCCAGAAAACCATATAGCATTGTACAAACAAAGTAAGGTTTTTTCGTGTTTCGGCTGGTAGGTTTTTTAACATTTCATACACCACACGGTCAGAACCTGGGGCAGAAGTACTGCAGGAGTTTAGAGATGTTCGGAGCTCAGCTAGACTGAAAGCTTGGTTATATGCCTCGCATCTAGTGGATTTGTGTTCTAGTTTCTGCTTTTCTATTCTCTTCTGTATTTTTGGAAAGTGTCAGTATAGTGGGACGAGCTGGATACCCGTTCAAAGTGTGCACCGAGGAAGTTTTGCCTGGTCTTCCAAGGTATCACCCTGAGTGTTTATGAGTGGAGTGTGTGTACTTGTTTTCTCCTGCTATCCTACCGACCATGTTCCAGACTTTGGTCTCTTGTGTATATGAATTTATCCCTGATAAAAACTTGTGCCAGCTTTCTCTTCTGATGATGATGATGTTTAGAGTTTAATGGCGCAAGGCCGACTAAGGGCAAAGAGCGCCAAACAGAAGTGATTACATTAAAGTGACAAGGAAGTAAAAGAACATCTCAGTAAAAATAGACAAAGTTAAAACACAACGTAATGGAAGATGACGTCTAAAGGGCCAGGTTGTCAAGCATGATAAGAAATGAGGTGTAAAAATTTCACGTCGGTAAGAAATTCTAAAACGCGTTTGACTGAAAACAGTGCTTCGTCTCCTATGAAGTGTGACGGGTGTGGTGGAATATGTCGCGTGTGTAGTTGTGGAAGTATTTGCGTCGTGTTGTGTCAAGTGCCTTACATTGTATCAGGAGTGTGGATCACGGATAGGGCCTCTCCGCACCTGCTGCACAGAGGTCTTGGAGACCCAGTGAGAAGGTGCGAGTGCGTTGCATGAGTGTGCCCTATCCGTAATCTGGCCAAGGCGACTTCAGTGTATCTATTACGTGCGTCGGTGGTGTATGGTCCCAAATGTGGTGTTTTATTACGTGTAACTTGTTGTCTGTTTGTTCACTCCAGTGTGTTTGCCATGTTTTACGAAGTTGTTGTCTGATGTGTGGTTTCACGTCGGTGTAGGGTAATGTGGTTATGTCTACTGTATTTAGGAGTGTAGCAGCAGCAGCCATTCGATCCGCTGCTTCGTTCCCGGCTATACCACAGTGGCCAGGGACCCAACAAAGAACCAGTTCAAGGTTGCGTACATACACAGACATAACAGCTTTGACAATTAGATTGACTACATGGTTTTTCGAAGGCATTGTTGACGACAGTGCCCGCACAACACTGAGGGAGTCTGTATAGATGATGGATTGTGAGATGTCGCTTTGAAGTATATGATTAACAACAAGAAGAACACCATACGCCTCTGCGGTAAAGATACTAGTATGACTATTCAGCGTTTTAGTGACACTAAGGCCGGGTCCATGCGCAGCGCAGGACACAGAGGTGGCAGTTCTAGAGGCGTCCGTATAAAATTCAGCACATTGATACTTATGCTGCAGATGCAAGAAATGCTGCAGAATAGCACACGTGGGAGCTCGTTTTTATCTATATGTGTAAAAGAGTGTTCACATAAAACAGCGCGAAGGATGCCATGGTGCTTATAAAGTCCTGTTGGAGAACTTTGGATGGTGTCTAGAAAAGAGACAGAAAGCTCTGCGCTTCCTCGCTAGCTCTGTAGAGAAAGACGCAGAGAACGATGGTCGGTTTTTGAAAAGGAGTTCAGTCATGGACGTATCATAAAAAACTGAATATTTAAAAGGATGGTGAGGCATGGATGAAAGTTTAAAAAAAGCAATAAAGGAGATCTTGTATGCTCGCTGACGTTGCCAGGTTCCATTTGTTACACTCCACATAGAGGCCTTTCGACCGGACTAGTCCGGAATGCACCACACGCCAGGCGGAGCCCCCAGATGGAGTACCGGGTCCTACGCATTTTAAGGTATGTTTTACTTTGCTGACCCATAAACAACGCTACCATAGTCCAATCGGGAACTATTAGGCTGGTAAAAAACACGTAATAAAGTTGTTTGTCTCAGCACCAAAAGAAATGTTGCGAGAGAACCTTCATGATAGTCAGTGTTTTTAAGCATTTATGTTTTAGTTGTTTTATGTGTGGGATGAATGTCAGCTTTTCGTCAAAGATTATTCCTAAAAACTTGTGTTCCTTTTTGACGGGAATTGACACACCATTAAGATGAATGTCAGGATCCGGCCGGATACCACGCCTCTTAGAAAAAAGAACACAAGTGCACTTCCCCGCATTAAATTTAAACCCGTTCCTATCTGCCCAGCCAGCTAGCTTGCTAACACCAAGCTGTACTTGGCGCTCGCAGACAGATCGGTTACAAGACTTAAAAGATAATTGTACGTCGTCTACATAAATTAAGCAGGAGATCGACGGTGGCAATGCCTTCCTCAGTGAGTTCATTTTCACAATGAAAAGGTGCAACTTAAACTCCACCTTGTGGCACTCCATTTTCCTGAACATAAACTCTAGATAGTGCAGTTCCAACACGCACGCGAAACGTTCTTTCGGACATGTAACTGGCAAGCGTGTTGAACATGTTACCCGAAATGCCAAAAGACTTGAGATCAATGAGGATACCATACCTCCAAGCAGTATCATACGCCTTTTCTAAATCAAAAAATACTGTCATGCAGTACTGCTTGTGGAGGAAAGCATCTTTTACATATGCCTCTAATGCAACGAGTTGATCGTTGGTAGATCGCCCCGCCCTGAAGCCTGCCTGGCAGCCCTCGAGAAGACCGTTGAACTCGAGAAAGTACACAAGTCTCCTGTTTATTATCTTCTCGAAGAGCTTACAACGGCAGCTAGTCAGGGCAATGGGACGATAACTGGCAGGAGAGGAAGGGTCCTCCCTTCCTTTAGGAAGCTACTACTATGGCCTCCCTCCAAGAGCGAGGAATGTGCCCCAAAAGCCATATTTTATTGTATAGGTGTAAGAGTGTTTTCAAGAGTTGTCTGGGGTGTAGGTGCTGTATCATGGTGTATGTAACCTTATCTGCACCTGGAGCTGAAGGTTTGCACGTGCTCAAGGCAGCCCTCAAA